>JAOEHY010015232.1:0-11746 GCA_025447955.1 Psilopsiagon aurifrons
TGAGGCTCCAAAAGTCCTTGGCCAGACCAAACATCACTAAGCCATAACTAAAAACATTGGTGCTATCAGCACTGTTCCCAAGCCGAAAGTCAAAAACACAGTGCTGCACCAACTACTAAGAAGGAGAAAAATTACTGCTACTGCTGAACCCATAACAGGTTGATTTGCAAGTGAATTTTACAAATGAAGTGTTGTGTTTGTCGCGCGATTTAGCGCTACAAGAGATGCTTTCTGTTCCAGATGGGTCGACACAATTTTTTTTACTAGTATTCGGCAGGGACCTACTGAGTCTTTTCCGCAATTTGTAGACAGATTATATTCAGCCATTGATAATCATCCCGATTTAGATCTGCCAACCAAAGAACGTTTATTTAAGATGTTAGCCTTTGAAAATGCGAGTGCCCGAACCAAGCAAAGCCTCGCTACCCTGCCTTATGGGTCGGAGGTAGCAGATATGATTGAATTGGCCAATCGCGTTGCCCAATGAGAAACGCAGAAGGAAGGTGCAGCCTTTGTTGCTGCTGCGTTAAAAGAAGCTGTGTCTCCTTTTTTAAAACAGCCGGTGAAAGGAAAGAGTAAACGCTGTTATAATTGTGGAAAGGAAGGACAATTCTAAGCTCAATGCCGAGCTCCTAGAAAACAAAAATGGTGCAAAAATTGTAATACTAATTCACATGATACCAAAGAATGCAGGTGGTCGGGAAACTGGAAATCGAGCACGAATGCCCCATGTGCCACAACAGAAGTTCAGGGGGCTTGGGTAAATCAGAGTCAAGGGGATGCCTTGACACCGTCCACTCCGCCACTTCAGGGAGTGCCAGAATGAACGTGGAAACAGCAGTAGATGTCACCCTTCAAGATTGTTCTGTCTATTTAGTAAACAGTACCATGACAGGGCCCTTAGGCCATGGGCTCAGTGCATTGTTACTTGGACGATCCTCCACATCAAGAGAAGAAATTTTTGTTTTGCCAGGTGTAATTGATGCAGACTATTACAGAGTCACCAAAATTATGGTTTATACAATAACTCCACCTGTTTATATTCCGCAAAATAGCCGCATCGCTCAACTTGTTCTGTTTGGATCTTGTGTTCCACAGCAGGGAAGAGCAGACCACGGGAATAAGGGGTTTGGATCTTCTGGTATGCCGCAAGTATTTTTAGCACTTGATATTGCAAAAGCCAAACCAGAACGCGTGATTGCTGTGACTGCAAAAAATGGTGAGTCCAAGCAAGCAAAAATGTTAATTGATACTGGGGCTGATGTCACAATTATATCTCAAGGGCAATGGCCAGTGCATTTGCCTGTGATACCCGCATTAACAGGCATCCAATCCACCCTAATCAGTAAAGATCCCGTTAACTTCTGATTTCCTGGTGGAGCAGTGGTCACGACTAAACCATATGTCATGAATGTGCCCGTCACTTTGATAGGTCGAGACATCTTAAGCCAATCGAACACTCAATTGGTTATGCAACCTTTAACGGCCATTGTAGAGCAGCCTGTGCTCAAACTTAAATGGAAAACCTCAGACCCTGTTTTCGTAGCTCAGTGGCCGTTGAAGGAAGAAAGGCTGCAAAAACTTCATAAATTAGTTAAAGAGCAATTAGAAGCAAAACATATTGTCCCATCTACCAGTCCTTGGAATACCCCCATCTTTACAGTTCCTAAAAAGAGTGGCAAATGGTGATTGCTACACGATTTAAGAGCTATTAACAATGTTATGGAAGATATGGGAGCTTTACAACCTGGTCTGCCCTCACCTGTTATGTTGCCTGAAAACTGCGAAATTCTAATTATTGACTTAAAGGATTGTTTCTTCACAATTTCGTTGTATCCAGAGGGTATGGAAAAGTTTGCCTTTTCAGTTCCCTCAATCCGTAAGTCTGAGCCAGCAAAACGATATCATTGGGTTGTGCTGCCACAAGGCATGAAAAACTTGCCAACAATATGTCAAGAGTTTGTTGCTTGGGCCTTGGAACCTTTTCAGCAAAGGTTTCCACAGTTGATTATTTATCATTATATGGATGATATACTGATTTGTGGAGAAACATTAGAAAAACATCAGATTTTGAACATCTTAAAATCTGACTTAGAATCAAGAGGTCTGAAAATTGCCCCTGAAAAAATTCAAGATTCTGCACCATGGAGATATCTGGGTTGGGTTATTACCCACAGCACAATTCAACCTCAGAAGGTAAAAATCACCTCCTCAGTCAAAACAACGATGTGCAAAAGCTGGTAGGAGATATTCAATGGGTCAGAAATATTTCTGGCATTACTAATGATGATTTGAAACCTTTAATACAATTATTAGGAACCTCTACAAGAGCTGACAAGTCCCGGTCTTTAAGTCCTGAGCAACAAAAGGTGCTTGCCATTATCAGTGAGAAAATTTGTCATAATCATGCTCAGCGAATTGTGTTATCACTTCCCATAATCCTGATGATCAACAACCAGCACACCTATCCTTTTGCGCTTATTATGCAATGGGATGGTAATGCTGCTTGTAGCCTTAGAATGTTAGAATGGGTATTTACTCCTGTCACACCAAAGAAAAACATCACCACAAAGCCTGAAATTTTATCTCAGTTAATTATGAAAGGACGCAATCGAGCTTTAGAAATATCTGGGAAAGGTCTTCAAAAAATTGTTATTCCCATTGTTCAAGAATATTTAGAGTGGTTGTTACGCACTTCTTTGTCTCTACACAGCGCTTTAGCAGACTTTGAAGGTGAAGTAAGCAATGTCTATCCTTCATATAAACTGTTGCCAATGTTGTGCAATCAAAAGTTCGAAGCATTTCCAACATGTTCAGAAACGCCTATATCAGATATTACTGTCTTTACAGATGCTGGTAAGTGTTCTAAATTAGCTGCTTGTGTTTGGCAAAACAACCAACAGTGGAAAAGACATTTGATTAACGGCACTGTTGATGACTCATTGCAGACATTAGAATTACGAGCAGTTATTTGGGCTTTTGAAAAATGGAATGATACACCACTTAACATTGTCTCTGATTCATTGTATGTTGTTGGAGTTGTACAAAGAATTGAAGGATCTTTTCTAAAAGAAGTCAAGAACAACTGGTTATATCAATTGTTACTAATGTTGTTGCATCTATTGCAAAATCGTGAACTTCCTTACTTTATTACCCATCTTCACAGCCACCAATCAACTTTTGGATTAGCCATAGGCAATAACAAAGCTGATGTATTAGCCTCTCCTGCTTGGGCTGGGCCACCCACTGATAGTTTTGCGCAAGCCCGTGAATCTCATTCCTTTTTGAATCAATCTGTAAAAATGCTTGCACGGCAGTTTGCCATTCCTCTAAGTGATGCACAAGGCATTGTGAAATCTTGTCCCTCCTGCCAAAAAATCGGATTCGGTCTAGGAATTGGAGTTAATCCTAGAGGCTTGCAACCACTACAACTGTGGCAAATGGATGTTACCCATTTTCCAGAGTTCGGTCGACTTAAATATATTCATGTTTGTATCAATACCTTTTCTATGGCGCTGTGGGCAACTGCTCAGACAGGTGAAACAGCTAAACACATGCAATGACATCTTTCTATGTCTTTTGCAGTGCTTGGAGTTCCACGAAGCATCAAAACCAATAATGGTCCTGCTTATACATCACGACAATTTGTACAATTTTGTACAACATGGGGAATTAGACACATTACAGGCATTGCTCATTCCCCTACTGGACAGGCCATAGTGGAATGGGCGCATCAAACCCTAAAATCTCTTCTTTTAAAACAAAAAGGGGGAGAGGTGCTCCCACCTGCAGAGAGACTGGCCAAAGCATTGTATGTATTGAATTATGTGCGGTTAGCAGAGGACAGGAATGAACTGCCTATGGTTATTCATGGGCTAGCCATGCAGTCAGGAGTAACAGATAATAAAGCTGAAAAAATCCTAGTTTAGTATAAAGACTTAAATACAGGACAATGGAAAGGTCCTGCAGAGGTTAAATTAATGGGCAGAGGATATACGTGTTTACTTACAGATAATGGGATTCGTTGGCTGCCCGCCCATTGGATGCGTCTGTGGAAGACGCCATCCATCGTGGATGCTGCACCAGATTATGAGGAGTCTGACTAAGTTTGTTGGGTTAATCTTGTTAAAGTTTGTTATGGACTGATGTTTCTCCTCGATCTAGTGACTACAGTTTGTCGTCTATAGGAGAGTTTTGTGGGACGAATGGTACCGGTACCTTCACAGTATCGTAGGTTGCAAATTTTTAGTTACTGTGATTGTCATGTTGGTTATGTGTGGAATTATATTTAGTTGCATTAAGAAATCATTAGCTAAAGCTATGCAGAAGGTCTGGATTGCTCAAAAACAAAAAGAGGTAATTGTGGAAGTGTTTCTTGTTGAGAATGGACATGTGAGCAATCCAGCCTTTAACTTAGTCTCACTTGAGTAGTGAGCAGAAGGCTCCACAGGCAGCTGAGAGGGTTAACAGAGGACGCCTATGTGCTGACATGAAGAGGAGGTCGGCTTGGAGAGAACACTGAGCGGGAAGTCCCCAGGGCCGGATCTGCTTGCCTCAAAGCTTTGCAGAGCAGAGAGGCAGGTGTTAGCCTGTCGCTATGGACATTCATGAGCTGCAGCCAATCATTAAGCGGTTGTTAACACCCGGCTAAGAGGTGTTAACCAATCCGATGTTATCGAATGTTCCAGTATTCTGAAACTTTTCTATAAAAGGCGGTGTTTGCGTACAATAAATTGTCAACGCCTCATCACACTGGTCATTGTTGCGTTGTCCTTGATCTCCCGCAACAGAACTTATTTTTCTAGGCTGACCATGCTGCAGCTCTTTCCACACCTTCCATGTCAAATGCTAGTATTTCCTCGTGACTCTTGCCCTTGTGCTAGTAAATAATTCCAATTTAGTGGGAAGGAAGCATGTTTTGGATTCTCTTCCATTATCTGTATGGATGTGAACATAGTATTTTCCGGAGATGCTCCATTAACTAGCCCCAGATGTTATTATGTTCATTATGTTAAAGAGCTTTAGCTTAGTGACTTTTATATCCTCTATATATTTTATCCCATTTTTACTTAATCTTGTTTCTGTAGCATAATGAGTTGAAACGTTACAAAGATATATTATTCATCTCTATTGTAACGAAAACCACATATACATCTAGCCCAAAAGTACAAATTAGCACTTTCCCCAAAAGATTTCTGAATTTAGAAGGAAGGTGCTTTACTTCCAAAACTGAGAATCAAACTCTACTGTTTGTAATTTTCACTCCAGTGCAGAAATAAAATAAGGAAAAGAGAAGTATTTGGACCTCACGCTGGATAATTGGGAATGTATTAAGGGCAGCAGCTCCTGTGTTATCTGCCAATCAGGAGAAAGCGAAGAGATCACACGTGAGGGGATTCTGAACGAGTGGCAACAGTCCCTGAGAAAAACTGTGTGAGGCAGAGTGACTGTATTTATTTTGGCAAATCTGAGACCAGAATTTGCTTTCTTTTGTGTGTTTTATTCCCCTCATGGATCCAGATGCCAGAAGACAACTGAAATGAGCAAAGGAGATACCCATTAGTTTCAGTTCTGTCTGCTACAATTGAGAAGAGTTATCTGGAAATTTTGAAGTACTGCAGGTTGCTCCAGGCCATAAATCCTAACCCAAAACCATGTGCAAAGCCTTGGAAAATTAAAATGCTGCAGTTTGGTCTAAGCAGTCAAAAAAAAACCCCACCCCAGCTGCTGAGTCGCTCTGAGTACACAGTACATACCATTGAAGAATGTACTGCAGCACCCTGAGGAATATATCAGAGGAACAGCCAATTATTAAAGCACATGTGTAAATGAGCTTTGCCAACACTTCAAACAAGCTTTAGAATTATTCACAGAATCATTTAGGATGGAAAAGACCTTTAAGATCATCAAATCCAACTGTTAACCTAACAATACCAAATCCTCCACTAAATGCCATGTCTATTCAAAATAAAGGATCTCATACTGAAAACCACTTTTTTTTTTTTTTTTTTTTTTAACTGAAAAGCTATTTGATATGATGGATGCAAAGAACAATTTTTTATATGACGGATGCAAAGAACAATTAAACTGTTAGATCAGCAATTGATAAAATCCAACCAGTGGTAGCTTATGTGTCAGTTTATATGAAAAGACTGTAACTGTTACAATTATTGTCTGACAGAATATTGACTTCCAAGAAATATGTGAAGCAGAAGTAGCGAGGCACTGGAACAGGCTGCCCAAGGAAGTTGTGAATAGTGCATCCCTGGCAGCACTCAAGGCCAGGCTGGACAGGGTCTTGAGCAACCTGGTCTAGTGTAAGGTATCCTTGCTCATCAAGAAGGGACTGGAACTAGATGAACTTTCAACCCTAACCCATTAACATTAGAAATACATGATAAAGAGGGGGAAACCAAAACCAGGCAAAAAATCCCACAACAAACACAGCCAGCACCTTCTTCCTGCATTTTATAAAATTGTCTTTACTTGGAATCTCAGCAGTCATCAAGAATTGTCAGTCACTTTTAATTAAGGCTTTGCAGCTGTATCTGACTGGTGAAGAAACCCAAGCAGCAAGAACAAGTACCAGCTCACTGCTTATCCATGATGCTTAACCACTGTCATAACTCTGGTACTGTTTTGCAAGATGGTACTTGGCATTGACCAGAGAGCAGGGTGCCCCACCCAAGACACAGTATGGATAAGGCTACTTCAGGTCTGGCTCCCTCCAGATCAGACAATCCCACCAACTGCCCAGTAGGTTCAGACCCTAGGACTCCCTCATGTATCTTCCTTGACACACCCAAGGGCATGCACTGCACATTGCCATGGGGGCTTGGGTCAAGGGCTATGCTGGATACACTAACCAGGCTGCAAAACATGGTGCCTGCTCCATCAGCACAGACACAGCCAACATTAATTCTCTGTAAGCTTTTTGTGTCCTCCCAGGAAAAAAAAAATTAAAAAAAAATCTTCAAACATTATTCAACTTTTGTGCATTTACAAGGGCATAGTAATGTTCTTCCTTTTCCAGTAACTGTCTGCGGATGCCCTGCTCAACCACTCTGCCATTCTGGATCACTGCAATGGTGTCTGCAGTCTGTATGGTTGTCAGGTGGTGAGCAATGACGATGTAGGTTTGATCTTGCTGGGCGTTATCCAGAGCTTTCTGGACAACTTGCACACAGAGGTTGTGAAAATGCTTTTAGGACCTGGAAAGCCTTCACTTGTCATAGGAACCACATTTTATTTCTTACTCTTTGTTAGCACCTGAATGCATCTCCCATAGATCTACAAGTCAGAGCATGCACGAGACGTTTACTCAACAGGATTCATCACTGACACTGACCAAATAAGCATGAGATATTCAGAAGTGGGTTCTTGGGCATCCAGTCTGGGTCAGAACACAAATTCAGTATTTACCACCAAATACAGCCAATAGGAAGAATGCTGAAGAGTATCAGCTCCGCATGGTGTTTTCTACTTAAAGTTTTGTGGGGTTCTACTTGTTTAGTAGATATGCATAGTTTCCTAGTGTTGTTCAATTCACAGCTTGCAGCTTGAAAAGCTACAGTGAATGTTGTTTCACAGCTGAGTATTTTTGCATTGATTTTATTCCACAGAAGGCAAGTAGCCATGTAAATATATATAGAAATATATTTCCATTAATACTCATTACTCACCTTTTCACTTTGTGTCAAGAGCAGAGTTAGCTTCATCCAGAAGCAGAATTGCAGGATTACAAACCAGAGCATGGGCAATTGTTATTTGCTTTTTGTCCCTCAGAAAGTTGTGTTCCTTTCTCACCCACAGGGGTATTATATTTCTGAATGTTAAAAATTCAAAAAAGAAGGCCCGTGAATAATCTTTGAGAAGGAAAATAAGAAATGTTTTATGTGTGCTCATAAGAATGATTAGTAATTTCCATCTTGAAAGAGGAGAATAATGTAAGTTTTAATAAAGCTAAGGTTTTATAAACAACTCTAGCATGAACAGTTATATATACAGCCACACATATTTATACCTGGTCTGAAAATTTACTTCTCCAAAGACTGAATTACATCTTGAATATGTGCCACCAGGGATACAATACTGAGGTGTCCACACACATCTGCCCATAAGCATATGATCATAAGAGTAACTAGAGATTTAATGCTTACTGACATGCACTGGAAGAAATTAATTCTGCAGTACTTGTGAATAAAGAATCCCAAAAGTCATCAATGAAGATTAAATATTTTTCAGCATCATTCAATCGTTTTCAAGTTACACAGAACTACAGCAAAAAACAAACTACCACAGCTTTTTCCTTGTTAAAACCAAATTCTTGGCAGGCATGAAGGTCAAATACCACATCATTCGCTTTTGATTTACTGCCCCTTCATATTTGTTGAAAAAAAACTTCTGTTCCTGCCCATCCAATTAGAAATAGAGCATTTAGTTTTACTGAATTATTTTAGAAAAAAAAAACCAAATAAATTGTCTTTCTTGGAGTAACTTGGGACGTTTCTATTCTCAAATCAAAAAAATATATAAAAAAAGAGGACTTACTTGTACATAAAGTATCCTCCTACTTCTTCCCCTCATATTCTGCTGTCACCACTATATTAATTGGAACAGTGGCTTTTTTAAAACATACTAAGAAGGATTTAAGCTTTAAACACACAGTTTTAAGCATTTTATACTTCCTCTTATGAAGGGAAAAAAAGATGCTAAATTTCATCGACTTAAGTTGGCATTACTTGGATTTTTCCACATTATTCCAAACATCTAATCTCACTGTGAAGAGAAGATCAACATCTCATTCTTTCAGTGAAGGTATGAATATTTGCTGCTTTAGCTGCTTCTTCAACCTTGCCCTGACTAACCACCCTATTGTTGTCTCCATATTGAATGTTTTCAGCAATGCTGCAGTCAAACAAAATGTGCTCCTGTGACACCAGGCCCAGTCTGGACCTCAGCAATTGTATATGCAAAGATCTGGTATAGAATCCATCTGCTAAGTAGAAAAAACAACAGAAAAAATGATGCAAAGTTGACTAGAGAGCTCATCCACAGATACACATTGTAAATAGGAGCCATGAATTGTACGAGGAAGCCTATTATGTGTTAGATTCCCAGCTGAAACCAACTGAATTTTGCATGCAAAATGGAAAAGAACCAACAGTATAGATGGAATATTGCCTTTCATTAGTTTTTGATTTTGTATGTGTGTTTGCTTCCATTTTCCAGCAGACAGAAACAGAAGGTGGATCACAGGCTGTTCCTGCAGTCCTTCCAGCCCTACTCACCACAAGAAGCACTGTGAACCTCATGGGAAAGCCTATCCTTAAGGAGCTTCAACACAACATAAATATTTTCAGCTGTAGGCCTTCAACTCCTTCAAACTGCAGGGAGGCTTCTTTGGACTTTCTATAGTCAATAGCAGGGATTGAATTAAAAGCCCATTGCGAACTTCTGACAGTGATGCAGTAGCATCCCTGTAGGGTTGTATTTGTACTATGTGAAGCATGTAGCTATGTCTCTAACACGTGAATTCATAACGACATGAAGAGTTACACATTGACAAGCAAGTTACTTGAACATTATGCCCCTATGTGACCATGCTGTGAGCAGCTTTGTGAAGGCAACACAGTCTGACACAGTCATTCTCTTCCCCAGTGAGATCTGTGCCTTGGGCCAGCACCCTGTGCCAACATAGGTGCCAATGCTGGTACATGTGGTGAGTGCACAGGACAAGCAATGACAGGGGTCTTGAGGTTGTCTACAGCTTCACTAGAGCCACCACCTCAGTAACACACACACACACCTAAAAAAAGCATCTTGACAGAGATATTGCCAGGACTGCTTAAAGCCTCTGAAACCCTGGAAGATAAAGAGATCTGCAGATATAACTGTTGTTAATAGCCACACATGTCTATCTTTACCACTTGTCCTTCCACAGGGTTATAAATTCTCTCCAAGAGCTGAATGAATGTGCTTTTGCCACAGCTACTGCTTCCTACTAATGCCAGAGTCTGTTCCTTGTTAACCTTCACACTGAGTCCTTGCAAAACTTGAACGTCTGGCCTTGCTGGATATGCAAAATGGATGTTTATGAATTCGACGTTGCCTTGAAAATTGCTCTGAAAAGTAATGGAGAGTTCACATACTCGTATTAGCGCTCATTAGTTTTAACTATAATAAGACTTGGTTATTAAGGTGAGAGAACTGACAAGAAAGTTTGGGAGGATGTTTTCAGAATTTTTAAGTTCTTTTAAATTACATATTGTATTGAGTGTAGTATTACTTATGGGATTAACTTCAGATATAAGTCACTAGATCCTTCTGGAGAAAAAGTTTTCTGCATCTCTTGTATCTATTTTTCACTTCAACTTTGAAAAGAATATCTTTAGGCAAATAACGTTAACATTCTTAATTTCTGACATGTAATTGAGGCACTTCTACTCTCAATCTGTATTGATATAGATAAATAACAGTCTAACATTTGCCTTCCGGATCTCACACTGCAAGTAGCACAATTGGAATGAATGTAACACAAGGTCAAGGCCAGCTATTAAGATAGAGCTAAATAAATTCTTCAGTAGGTAATTTGCAGACATGTAGGACAAGCTGCATTTTAAAAAGCAATAACAGTTGTTAATTAGCCGTTCTAGCCAGGCTGACTTCTAAGCACAAATGGAAGAAAGTGGGCACATATTAAGGCTATTGCCTCTCCCTGATGTTTGGGGTAGGAGCCAACCCTATGTACGTACTAGCAACACTGCTAATACAGTGCTCTCACAGTAGCTGATGATCTGATTTAATGGGCTCAAAGCTTTGCTTTGCTGAAGTCTCAGGTATCACTGGTATTCAAGTACAATCTATACTAGGAATATTTTAATTTAAGTCCTAATTTATTGGGGACCTTCTGCTAAGTTTTCCAATCTCTGTGCCAGAGGACCCTGGTTTAAGAAGATATGTAAGTGTGTTTGTAACTTTAAAGGCTGAAAATCCTATGTATAAGCCTAAAGTATTCTGTGATTCTATGCAAGTGGATTACGGCTTCCTGAGAAGGCACTACCATCTAAAACCTACACAGAAAGTTAATTTCAAAGTTAGATGGATGTGCAAATGTAATCCTTCCACACCAGGGAAACTGAAAGTATTTCATGCAGAAATTTGACAAATACTGACGTTAGTTTCCCTAATGACAATTTTGGTGTAATGTGATTTTGGGCATTTTTTTTTTTTTTGAGTGTGGGTCTTTTTTCCTTGTTCTTGGTTTTCATATTGCTGTTGTCCCCCCTCTCTCCAACTTCAGAGCAAACCAGATTATTCATTAAGTTAGTTTTGACTTCACAGGGGCACATTTTTACTTGTTAAGAATAATAATGCGGTCCGCTAAAAAAACAAAACAAAAACAAAACAAAAAAAAAAAAAAAAAACACAAAAAACCTGTTATTTCCATCTCTTTCACCAGCCCCACTTTTCTGAATCATTCCTCTTGTCAAAGCTCCTGCAGCTTTGTCCATCGCTCCCTTTAAAAGAGGCCCATGAGTGGACAGTGAACTAAAACCCTAAATCCTTCTGCAACAACCAGCATAAATCCGTATCACCACAGAAGGAAACAAAGCAGAACCACATCAGCTATCAGCCTCCCTCCCTGCTCTCTTGCGCCACTCCAGAAGTGTCCTGGGTTCAGCAGTAGCAGTCATTTTTCTCCTTCTCAGTAGTTGGTGCAGCACTGTGTTTTTGACTTGTGGCC
>JAOEHY010015234.1:6953-25512 GCA_025447955.1 Psilopsiagon aurifrons
AGAAAAAAAAGTACAGCCATATTACAAAACTTAAAAGCAACAAAACAAAATTGCTTTATATAAATAATGTTTTAGAAATAAACATACAGTTTATCAGAAATAGAAGTAAAAGCAGCTTTTAAACAGTTACTCCAAAAGGAAGCGCACAAGCTAAAGCCAATATTTTGAAAAGCTGCAAAGGAATAACTTCACAATAGAGACCCTGCACATAGGGATACACTGAGAGGCACTAAAATCCCCTGAAAGAGGTTCATGAGGAGACAAGAGGCTGTTTCTTCTGCCTTTTCAAAGGCCTGCAGGGTGCGTTATCAACAAGCCCTAAGAATTGGTAGTGCTGGCTACCTTCACAAAGCCTTCATGTGGACTATCCATGAAATGCGCTATTAGCACACGTTAAGGCCAGAATATCGTGGAAGAAAACATTTCCAGTTTCATGATTGATTTGTGCTATGTCACTCTGAGCAGGTCGCAAAACTTATCCAGACCTCAGTATCTCTCTGAATCAAACAGGCACAACCATGCCAAACACTGGATGATGCTGATAAATGTGATGTGTGTGAAGCAGCTTGACATCACTGATCAACATACTGTAAAAGAGCAAGCTATTACTAGTCCATCATCATCTGCTGCTCCATGCTTAGGAATCCAGTTTTAGCAAACAGATTGCACAGAAAAATCAGATATCTTCACAGACCTATAAAGGAGCTATTTAAAAGTCCCACCAGATTTCTCGGGTACATACAGAGCATCATCTGAGTGCCACAGACAGATTCAATAACAGGTCATTGTTGCATTGTTGCATTGTATTGGTCAGCAGGGGTGCAGGCAAGAAAAGGGTTATCAGACAGTGAGTAATGGAACACCTGCTGTCACCTATAGTCCGCTTTGAATCCATGCTATACAGTTTCATCACTAACAGCATCAGAGTGTGAGTAATGCTGCAGGCCAAACATGGACCTGTCTGTCAACCTCCTGGAGTTTGGACAAAATGTCCTGAGAAGCTGATGTAGTAACAACATTCAAGAAATGCAGGAATCATGTCTGGGTCCCAGCCACTCAGCAGTGGCATTAGTGATTCATGCTGTGGGTATACTCAAATTCTATGGAAACTTTCATCGTAGGAGAGTCACATGCATGGGGACGAAATAGCCCTTCGGGACTACTCAAAACCTTCCTTGAGTTTAAAGCTTTTCAGCACTAAAAAGCATTTGAACTGATATCCCTATATTGAAGCACGATGGTAGACAGGAGTGCTGCAAAGCCTGCAGACACGCTGTCTCACTAACGCTTGACCCACTGCCACACGCTTACCCAGAGCTCTATCTGCGTCTACCTCCCAGGCGATCATTTGCACAGTTGCAGGACAGGACTCCAGACTAAATGGAAACAATGTAAGCGCTGCTCATTTGTCATGCACAGGGTGCGTGGTTAAGATTTAGAGGCCCTCTTCTGTACTTTGCCTCCTCAGCATCTCAAAGGAAGTAAAGGGAAATATTTAAACACTCCTGCAGACAAGGACTGCAGAAGCTGGATGCTGAGCCCCTCTAAAATCAATAGGGTTGAATTTTCTCTCTTCCCTTAATATATCACTGTTCAGAAGGAAAGCAGTCCTAGTCTTTACACTGAGATTTTTCCCCTCTGAATCTGAATCAGCAATTCTGGCTCTTCTGAAGTCATCTTTATTCTAGGAAAGCTTACACCAATTTTTATCTGCAGGACTTCTGGTACCTACTGCAGTGGTACATGCAGCAAAAAAAGTCAAACAATTCTACACCTATTTCCTAAATTGTCATAGGTCACAAAAACCTGAGAATCAGTAGAAAGAGATACAAACGCTTTTTTTTTATCACAGAATCATGTATGGTCCATATTTATGCTGGAATTACATATTTTTATATCGTGTTAGGAAAACAATATGCATACTGTGGTGTTCCAGTCATGCACTTAGGACTAATGAAGTTTCTGTCTACAAGCAGGAAGTTTCCTGAGAAACTGACTTTATAGGCTGGCAGCATAGTGGTAAGTCACCTCTGAAAGAAGGTATTTTCCTTTCTCAAAAGGATTTCAGACAAGTGGCACTGAATCAGTAGCTACTGCTCTTCTCTGATGTTCTGTAGGCTCTTCAGCCAGCTTAGACTTGCTGCCTACTTAAAAAGAACAAACTTAGAATAATTTAAAAACCCTCCAAATTTATTCAAGCCACCGGAAAACATTAAACCAGCTTTCAGTGTTAGCCTCAAAGCAAAAGAATATCCTTTTAGGCATCCCTTCACCTTGCCAGAATTCAATCACTGTGGAATAACTACATTTCAGGCAAAGACTTTTGGGAAGAAGAAAGCTTCTACAAAATGCCTCTGAAAATCCAGTTTCTAATCATTCAATTACTTGAGCTCTGTAGCTCTCTTCCATGTAAAAACAGAGAGGTTGGAACAGAAGGCATGAGATCAGAACCACAGTTGGGCAGTGAAGGGTGCTCTGTTTATTACCATACTCATAAGTCACAGGGCTTCTGTATCACCAAATAGGTGACAGCAAATAACTTACTGTGGGGCTGCCAATAGCTTTTCTAGTTACTATTCGGCACAGAATTCTTACTTTCACAATACACAGCACCAAGTATAACCTACCCAAGGCTAAATGAGGCCTAACTAAATCTGCCCATCTCAAGCATAACCTACCCAAGGCACTGCCTAGATAAATGAGACCTAGCTAAATCTGCCCATCTCAAACTGGCTGTATTAATCCAGCATATGCTGGATAACAAAGGTAACATTTCTATTACACATACAGGCAGGAGGCCAGAGGGTGAAAGAAACCACATCAGCAACCACTAAGCCTCAAGGAAGGAGGAATTCAGGAGGATTGGCCTGGGGCTATATGACTATGCCAATGATCTAATGTGGAGAGCAAAAAATAGTTAACTCAGTGTTCCCAGGGCAGGCAGAGGAGCCGGGGGTAGAAATGCAATGCAGTGATGTCATGTACCTTGTAGAAGCTGCAGCCTGATGAGAACTGCTACGTGTAGTAGCTGAGCTGGCACCCACACACCTTGCACATTTGCCTGTTTGACTGAGCATCCCATTCCCCCCATCACTGGACAGGTCTGAACTGTAGGACTATTCTGATTTGTGTCTGATATGCGCATGTTTGGAGAAGGAATTGGTACTGACCCACTACCTTGACAAATAAACACATTTTAAATTATATGTCAACATGTGTTTCTGTTTCCTTTCCAGTGGCTACTTCACCCAATCTCCCACTTCTGAGTGTTAGTAGCAACTCAGTGCAATACTAACTACAGTAACGTGAAGACTCAACTGCTTCATGAAAGTTCTTAGAAGAATTAAGACACCAGAAACACCAAAAAAAAAAAAAAAAAAAAAGGGTGGGAGTGTGGGAGGAAGAGGAAATAGTATTTCAATGACTTCATCAAAAAACCCAAGCAGATGTAATGCACAAATGTCACATTCTCTTTTGGAAAAGTTAATAACAAAAAATGTTAAAAGCCTGTGCTTCGCATCTGAAAACATGCCAGGCGTTTGCTCTTGCAAACAAAAACTACCTTTAAATGACAGAAATCCACTCGTGGAGCAAGTCAGAATGTTTTTAAACTAAATGATTTCTGTTGAACAAGGAAGTCTTTTTGCATTTATATAAAGAGAGCATTCTAGACAGACAAGGAAAGAGACATTGGAGTGTTGTCAAGCTTTTTCCAAGGTTTAGCCATTTGATAAAGCCTTTGATAATTTATTCATTAATGTTTAAACTGGGACTTTAATCTTCAAACAGCTTCCTAACATATTTGCTTTATTTCCCTTCCATATTCTGCCCCTGCATAATTACTTGTTAGTTTTGCAAGCGATTTTCTGTATCAATTAGCCCAGTAGGAACACGTCCATCATCCAAACTTAACCAGAAATTAGTGAAAAGTAGTGATGAAAAAAACCTGTTCATGTTGTTTACTTAGACTAAATTAAAAGGTACATTTCTGGCATATGGGGCAACCACTAAAATACAGACATTTCAACTAATGAAAGGTAAATGAACACCTTCCTTCATTTCTAGTTTGCTGCAAGTGTTACTGTAATGGTAATATATTCATAAGTGTTAAGAAGAAACACTTTCCTTGTCCCTTTCATTTCAAATATTAACACTTCAGTTTGAATGTCCAGAGGAATACACTAGATTGAAATTGAACTTGAAAGTTTATTTTCTCAATCAACATCATCTGAGCTTATAAAAATAACAGCACTCTGACAAGTGAGTTTTTCAGGTTGAGTATGAGGTACTGAGTGATGAAGGCAGGAGACAGAGAATAGGACTTCCCTGAGCTGACAAATGATGTTTGATACAGTGTTTCTTAAAGAATACTTTATAAGGATAAACAAATATATGAGTAAAAGAAAATTTATTCTGCACTGACAAATATGTGGAATAATTTTCTCATTTCTTAAAAAAAAAGAAAATTCAGTCGATTGCAGTGTATTTTTATAAGAGGCTTGGAAAGACATGAAGAGATTTTAAAAGCAGCTACTCTTGGCTCTAAGGTCTACAAATTATTTTAGGGTCGACTATGTCAACTTTCCACAGCCCAGGTATGGCATGTAGCAGAATACTCCATTCACCTTTTGTAACAAGTGGCAACTCTTTAGCTAAACCAGCAGGTTTAGCAATTTCTGTCTTTAGAAATTAAAGCAATTGAATTAGCTGGAATCTGAAACAGGCTGACACTTTTCAACACTTACCTCGAATAGCTGCTGGTCATATGTGGGCAAGCGGAGTAAAAGATTTTCCAAAGACAATGCTATTGAATGTCTTAGATCAGAAATGAGCTCCAGATCTGAACACCTGCTAACAGAATCACTTATAGCTAATGAACACCCAACGGTATTGAAGGCTATGGTATTTATTTAGGTGCCCAAATATAGACTAAAGAACCTAATGTCCCAGATTATTCCTTACTGAAACAGACTCTTCACCTGGCTGTCAACAGTGCATAAAAAAAGGAAATCTAGATATCAGTTGCATTCCTGAACTTTAAAAAACACCTCTTATTTGTCTGTCTCTCTAAAAAACAGGAGTAATATATGAAGAGATTAAACACACATCAGGAGTAGCATAGAAACATATTTGGAAAATCTTGATAAGAAGGTGGCTTATTCTAAAATACCACAAAACCAAAACTGCCACACCTGGAGATGGTAGCTTTTTCTCATTAAAAAAAAAAAAAAAAAAAAAAGTACTAAATTTTATGAAAAAAATCTTGCATTTTACAATGCAGATCCCTTCTTATTTACTACTATATCCTGATATTTTTTTCTTAGCAATAAAACAATCCAGCTGTCCAAACTGCTTTCAGATATTTTCACGTTATTAATAATATCCCATTATGAAATTTTCAGTGCAGAGTCACATAATCTGGACGAAAATTCTTTTCCCATTCCAGACAGAAATCAAATGTGGTGATCAAAAGCTCTTAATACTGATAGTATCTATATATTCTGATTTTTCCAGAGGGTAGGGGGTTCACAGAATTTGCTGAAATGAAAGGATTTGATGACTTCATGGAGTGAGTTGAATTATGCTTCATTACAGTTCAACAAACTGTACATTCGTTCAAACAAACATTTATGGAGGCTTGAACTTGGTCATCTACAACAAGTAGCTAGATTTTTAAAAAGCAGGACTGTACATTCCCAATTTAGGTGTTAAACTGTCACTGCATTCCCTTCATCATATCGTCACAGCTCATGCCTTCTTTCACTACTTAAAAGAAACTATTTTGATGTCATTCCGTCACTTTTTTTCTTTACTATCTCATTACAGACACAGGCTGGCACATCTCCTACAGGCTAATTATATGAAACATGCAAAAAGCAGCATCCTGGCTCAGTGGACAAAAGCAAAGCTACAAGATGTTGAGGTACTGGCACAAAACTTAGTCTTTAGGTGAAGCACAAGAAAATAGCATATGGTGGGTTTATGATAAAAACCTCTCTATTCACATGGGAGATGCTTCCTTGACAACTTCTGCCACATTATTCACAGGCTGTCACAGCTGAAACAGGGTCTGTGAACCCCACGTGAAACTTTTTGAGCTCTGACAATCATAATTATACAAATCTTCCCATACCTACACCCAACACCAGTCACTTTTATCTGAAGAGTATGGACGGAGGCCACTGCACAAAAGGTACGTCTGTTGTAAATGCGAATGTGAAGAGACCTCAAAAAGGGCCTGAACTTCTCCTTTTTTGCTTTGGGGCAATTAAGCAGCACTTATTCCACTAGTTTCCCTCTCAAAGCTTTGCAAACATATGACAACTCCCAGAAGGAGGGAAGATTTCAGAAATGGTTCCACAGTCAGCAAGAGATCCACCAAACAGCAGTTCCCTGGCGATGCCCTCCTGAGAAACAGATTTCCACACTCTTCAGATTTTTCTATTTATTACAAAACATTTCTTTAGTACTAACAAGATTTCCCCATCTGATTAAAAACAAAGTGCACTGCTACCAGAGCAGGGAACCATTAATTTAGACAAAAAGTGCTTAGAATAGGCAATTTTTGCTTTTTCCCAAGTGCACTGTAGTCATTACACAGATAATTTGTATTTAAAAAAAGGGTCAATCTCAAAAAACATGTTAGAGATGACTAGTACTGAAAAATGCAAAATAGCTGCAATCAGCATTGTATTAGAGTCTAATTTAAAACTGTATAATACACAACTTTCTATTTGTTACTCAGAAGTATCTCCTCAAACCTATGACTAAAGCCACATAAGATTTTTCTATTTTTCACTCAAGTGAAACATACAAGCCCAGCTCTTTAATGGTGAGTGGCTTCTATCCTTCCTGAAGTCCAGCCAGTCCCTCAGATCATTGCCAATCAGCCAAACTAGCAAGTATGACCTTGTTTTTATACAATTTGAAGATGATTCAGCAGAAAGACTACCTAGAACCTCCAAGCTAAACAGCCAAACCAAAGCTTTAACAAGATGTAGTCAAGTGTCTTTACAACAGCATATTAACAAGTCTCTCCATCACAGAGTGGGAAGAATACCCAAGGTGTCATTATCAGAAAAAAAGTGGAAATCTAAGTTGTGGACAGTGATGGCTCAGTCTGTACTTGAATGGGCTTGCCCTTTATGAATAATACATGTTCATTTCATTTTATGAAAAGGAAATTATTTCCACTAAATTCTGCAAACAACTTGATTGGCAATCAAAAGTGGTTTTAATGAACATGGAGAGAAAGCAGATTGCACTCTTACATAGAATGTGTCCTGTAAGGGCAAAGAAAGCCCATGAAGTTATTCTTCAAATATATTTTTGTGTAGAAATAAGCTGGCACTTAGCCCACAAAACAAACAGAGACTTTGCAGTAGAGCTGTTTTGGGAACCATGATGAGTTCTAGAATCTTCACAATAACATAAGAAATTTCTCCAGAGGCACTACTTTATATTTCATTTAACAGGAATTGTTTCTGACCTCAGTTAACATGCTTTCTCCCTCTTCTTCCTCTGTAAGGAATGATTTACAGCAGCAGTGGCTAAATTAAAGAAGACACGCACATGCACAAAAACAACCCACAAAACAAAACATGACGTGGAAGAAGGCAATGTATGCTATGCAACAAAATGCACTCTGGTTTTCAAGTCACCTTTTGGTCCAAGGAAAACAGACCTTCCTACCTGTTCTGTGACAGCATCCAATTGTAGCCATGCATGTATTCTTGGAGACTTACTAAAACATCAGACTCATTCCTCTATGAAACCCAGTTTAACTTCAGCGCTGTATATGTCATATTCTCCAAGCTGCCAATTATGATGCTGGAAATGGATTCACCATTTCTTGAAAGCAAGATTACAGAGAAACACCAAGTAATTGAAAATATTTTTTAAACAAATATTTGCATTTTAATACTCAATTCTTAGAATATCTGTAGCAGGTTTGTTGACCCACTAGCTAAAGAGGAATTTTGACAAAAAGGCTAATGAGCATATACATATTTTATGCTTTTAAATACCTGTATCTAACACAATTTCAATAGAAAAGACTGCATGGTTAAAGAGTCTGGTAGAACCTTAATTTTATCCTTTTTCATCCTGCAGCAGAAGATCACATTACAGATGACTTTTAAAAGATCATTTCTTACATCATTCAACATCTGTTTATCTTTTAAATACCTTGTAAGGTATAAATATCCTTCAGTCAAGGACAAAAGAAGAAAAAATAAGTTATTTCTCACTGTAAAGAAAAATTTATATAGCTTTAGATATAGCCTGACTTGTATCCAAGTGATTCTCACAAGTTCCTTTTTGAACCCTTATCTTATTCTTTAATTTTTATTTCATAGACTATTTATGTCTGCAAGTTAATTCCTTCCATAATGGCATTTTAGGAATTCTTAAAAAAGCCTCACAAACATGGCTGAAAACAAGTACTCATCTCTCCAGGTAGTTTTAGGAGAAAAACTCTCAGAGTAGCTCTGCAGGCTGGATTTCCCACTGTTTTCTAATCTTCTTGCTATTGCTTGACTCCATTTTCTAGAAAATTGTGCCTTTTATTTATTTTGTGTCAACACCGCGATTGCTATTACTTTTCTCCTCCTTTATCACTCCAGGCTTTGAGTTATCAGATAGGATAGCTGAAGCTGGGTATTGAGCTGAAAACGTTATTAGGTTGCATTGCTGGAAGAAAAGAAGGCACGACAGTACATTTAGAATCAAAGCACTGCAGCAACAGAAAAGTTTTTAGAGCAAATTACAGCTCTGTGCAAAGGCAGTCTGCAGCATCCAATACCATATTCCTATAAAGGATAGATGTTTGCGACATTAGTCTTCACTGAGTAATCTGAATGAAAAGCTTTTCTGGTTTTGCAAACTATTATCCAAAGGTTATTTAAGAAGTCCAGCTCCAATTCTCCTTTTATTTATACTTCATAGAGGGATTCACATTTCATCTTTTCATATTTTACTACTTTACCTGTCAAGAAGTAAAGAAATAGCTATTTCAACCAAAGTGTTCAGTTAACAAGCTCAATATTTAGTCCAGCAACTGTTCACTCAGTGCATGAAAAGTGTAGCTTGTCATACACAGAGGCATAAGTTACATTCACAACTTTTTCTGAATAGTTCATTCTGCAGGTTCAAATATGTAACAAGCCAACACCACTATCCCCCCTTACAGTAATATATTCTTCTTGCACTGATAACTCTTTAATACATAAATATAAACCAGATGACACCATACCTCATTTAAAGATACTGAGAAAAAATAGGTCCCTATTGAGTTTATGCCAAGTTAGAATTGAGACTCATTTAGGTCGGAAAAGATCTTTAGGATTGTTGCCCTTTTCTGAACCTGCTTCAGCATCTCATTATCTCTGTGACAGACTCAAAATGGAACACAGTGTTTGCGATGCAGTCTCACCAGGGCTGAGTATGAGTGGACAATTGCATTCCTATCCCTCGTGGCTTCTAGTTCTGATACAAGCCACAATGCTATTGGGATGCTTCGCTGCCTAGGTACAAGCTGGCTCATATTCATCTGGCTGTCAATCAATATCCCAGGGTTTTTTTCTGCCAAGCAGCTTTCCAGCCACTCTTCCTGAAGCCTGGAGTATCACATGGGGTTGTTGTGACCAAAGCGCAGGACCTGACACTTTGCCTTGTTGAACCTCACAGAATTTGCCTCAGCCTATTGATCCAGCCTGTCTAGATCTCTCTGTAGAGCCTTTCTACCCTTCAGCAGATCAACACTCCCACCCAACTTGGTGTCAGCTGCAAACTTGTTGAGGATAAACTTGATCCCCCTCTTCCAGATCACAGATAAAAAAGATTAAACTTAACTGATCCTAGTACTGAGCTCTCGGGAACACCATATGTGCTTGGCTGCCAAATGGATTTAACTCCATTCCCCAAAATTCTTTAGGCCTAGACATCCAGCCAGTTTTTTACCCACCAAACAGTGCATGCATCCAACCCACGAGCAGCCAGTTTCTCCAGGAGAATGCTGTGGAAAGGGTGTCAAAATCTTTCATAAAGTCCAGGTAAATAACATCCACAGCATTTCCCTCATCCAGTAAGCAGCTTGCCCAAGGTTAGACCACTTACATTCAGTATGCCTAATTTCCATGATCTTTATGTGGTATGCTAACAGCAATTGATTGCCTGGTTTCTAAACTATTTTAGCAGCATATTTTTTCCTTCTACATGTATGGGAATCTTTCTGCATTTCTTACTCCTTACAGGAGAGCTTATCTTAATCCATATATGTACCTAGTGAATGATGTAAGGTTCACAGTTTGGTTAGCAAGTTGCTAAAGTTCAATCAAACAATTTACATTACACAGCATTAATGCGTGAGCTTTGGCAATACGTCTCATTGCCATCTGTCTGAAAAGCTTTGAGAGCTCAGAGATTAGTCAGACAGAAATATTATTTCTTACTCAGAATGCAGATTGTGATATTTCATTTTCCAGTAAGCCACAAGGGAAAACAAGCTTTGAAGTATTAACTCACTTCAAAAAACAATGATAATTTGCTGGATCACCTACAGGGTCAGGTGGACAAACTAGGCAAAACCAAGAACTAACTTAAAATTGTTGAGAGAACTTTCACAATTCAAGCCCTTTCAGGGAAGGGATAAAAAAAATAAATGCTACTCAGTTGGTTTATATTGGTCCTATGTAGAGAATCAGGTAAAATGGTAAAACATCCAATATTTTAATTCTAGAATACTTCATTCTAATATTTTGATTCTGCAGATTTTGTCTATTCATAACTTGGTGAGAATATCTGAAGCAATTTTGGTTTAGGTAAATGCTCATAAAAACAAGCAAACATTGCAGCAGATATACAAATAAAACCAAAGCTGGTCACACAAATCAATCTCTAGGAGGAGAAATCTTGTAGATATTAATTACTTTAAGGTTAACAATACTAAACTTTTGACCTGATTAAGAACAGAGCCTGTGATCAAGGTAAGCACCACATAAAACAGAGGTTTTTGAGCTTGACAGAGCCCTGAGCAGATCAAGATTGAAATGTGGGATTCAGCACTGCTCCCTCTTCCTGAGGAAGGGCATCCAGCAAACTAGTTGTGGATGATTCCCTACTGAAAGAAGCTAAAGTATTGCCTAAGAAGAGGTCAACTCGTGTCCCATAAGATGTTAACACCAAGAAAGAAAATACAAAAGTTTGTGTCAGATCTTGAGAGTTAGAGCGGCTGGTGGGCAAATATGATGGACATGGGGGTTGCTGTGTGGTAAGGGAAGAGGTCAAGGTACAAACAAGGTTTACATTTTCCTCCAAAAGCCTCTCAGCTGGTTTGTTTCCTGAGGACAAGCACTTGTTTTCCGGTTCTGATGACTTGAATTAGAAATACTCTCATTTACTTTAAGCAATACATAAGGGAAAAAAAAAGAAACTTATGAGGTATCACCTAGTTTCTAAATGTGCTTGAGCTTCATATAGGCTATTTATTGCTATTCTATTATTGACAGTTCTGCACAGGAATTCACCACAACAGCAGTAATATTTCACAGCATGCAGCTATTCCTGATCACAGGGATACTGTAGGCATGTGAACTTCCTAAATCAATATTATATTATCCTAAGTAAATAAGAAATGCCATTCTCAAAACAGTAAGTGAAGTTCATTTGAAACAATGAGGAAACAATATCCACAGAGGGACAGATGGCCTATCGATTTTCCAAAGATCGCTTCTCTGCAGTCCTACTACATCACTCTATGGCAGAGTGTACGTAGAGGCCTTCATAGCTCCAGACAGTAATTTATAGTCCTTCATCAAAACCATGTGCTTCCTGAAAAACTTCCTGGATTTATAGCTTGCTGTTTTTATTTAAGCAGATGCACTGCTGCTACATTGCTTAAAGCTGACACTTGCATTGCAAGACACAAGCAATTTAGTATGTGTGTCCACAGAGAAAGGGGTATTTGGCTTCTGAGAGTTTAATACGGGGAAATAAAATGGGCATTTGGATGCCCACAATTGTAAAAGACTGAGTTGCTGAAATATATTTGCTTTTGTCAGTGCTGTTCTCACAAGACATACTGTCAAAGCCCACATTTCCAAAGGTAACAACTTAGAAGACATGGGTATACCACCTGCTGTGTTCTAAGCTAGTGAAACGTTTTCTAATGTGCAAGTATTAGAATGTGCTTGAATCTAATTTAATCACCTTGGGCATGCCAGAAGAGGTATTCTTTCCCTTTTCTCTTTCTTTCAGAATAATAATTAGACATTTTTTAGTATGAGGCTAGCTTTGATCCAAAATTTACACCAGCCACCATCACCATCACTTGAAAGCACTCCTGTTGTTTCCACTTCTTTGTTTAACAAACTTGGAACAAGGGCTAATCTCACTCAAATCACTTCACCTGTTTGTAAGAAATTTAATATGTGCAGGGTGTGAGAGACAGAGATGAGATGACATGATGCATCAAGCTCCTTATGCCAACAAGTTTTTTCATGGAAATCAGTATCTGGCAAATGAACAAGTCAGATTACTGAACAATGTGTCGTGTCATGTGTCTCATCCTCCCTCCCACCCAGTATTTTGTCTACAGGGTATTATGTAACAGCTGCTCTGCTGATAATACTTTTCCTTTTTGGGGGAAGGTAGGTAGATAGGCAGGTAGGTATGTAGATAGGTAGGTAGCAGTAGAAAGCAGTTTCACTTTTAGCTCAAAGACTCATGCGCTGGCTGGGAAATGAAAACGTAACAGAAAGACTTATTTGTTAGACAATGTTGAGCTCGTTCTAAAATGTCATTGTCAGCATGAGGTGTCCAAATTCAATATTTTGATGTCTAGACAGAAAGATGCAATGTTTTATTGCTGCATAAAAACCCATTAAATAACAGAACAAGAGCAAGCTTTTTATACGAAGCTGCTGTATTACAATGATTTCATGAAGCAGTCATGCTAGTCTTCAGTAAAGATAATACTCTAGCCACATTTCAATACCATTCTAATATATTATGTTGTATGTAGAGTGAGAGAGAAATTCAGGAAGTTCCACATGAAACTAGCAAAAGCATGAAGTACAGCAGGAGTGGTTTTGGAAGTAAAACAAGTGCTCAGCCAATTCCATTCCCCTCTGAAAAAGAGAAATGTATTTTTTTCCCTCAATTTAAACTTAGCTGTGTTTTACTCCAGAACTTAACAGAGGCTTTAAGAAAACACACAGCTTCATTGATTCACTTGGCTGGCCTATCGTAGACAGGGTACTCAGGCTCACATGTCAGAAAATGCATATAGTTTAATGATCAAAGCCAAAAGACTGGGAATCAAGCCACCTGGCTTATTTTCCAGAGGGGAAAAAAAAAAAAAAGAGAAATATATTAAGGATAGGTTGTGACTATTACTTGCTCAGGTGCTCACCAGAATAGGAGCATACGAGGCTTTAGCACTTCCTCAGCAGCACTAATAACTAGATACAATCTCAACCTCTGCCTTCTCCCAAGAACAAGCCTTTATATAGCTGATATTTTGTACTTAAACCATTACAAAGGTAGAGGGAGGATGAGGAAAGAAGTTCTCCTGGAGGGCAGCTACCTTGTGTTTAGGTCCAATAACCATAAATGCTAATAGAGACCTACACCTTCCTTTGGAGTTGCAGTTGCTTGCCTGCTATTAGGTGTGATGGTCTCCTGAACACACAGCATGAAGACACACTTGTGTCTAGACCTTTGTCTCCTGAAAGTCTATATTTTACATTTTCGGCCTTCACAAACTGCTCAAATTGCATTAGTTGTGTGTCTAGTTATGATGAGCATATAGTGTTGGTTTAGATAAAGATACAGATGCAAACCCTCAAAAAAAAACATATCACTAGTCAGGGAAAAGGCTTCTACAGCACAGACAAGTCAGACGTGTTTCTGTGGTAAAATCTGACCCATTCCATGGATTCTGATCCATCAACATCGGCAAAAAAAAATCCCTAAATAAAACTGCTTGTTTTAAACCACCCATGAACAAAACAGACAGTGAAAAATCATAGTTGCTTTTAGAAATCTCCTTAGAACAAAACACAGATTTCTAGAATTCACCAGCTTTGATCTCATTTGCCATAACACAAGATAAAAGTCTGCCATGATAATTTGTTGTTTGTTCGTCCACAGAAATTTGTGGATCTGTACAGTACTGCCATTGAGATTCACAGGGTCTTCAAGGTTTGGAGACACTGCAATTGATCAGTATCCAATCTTCCTGTTGGGCAAAGCCAAGCAGCACTGCTAACTGTCAGGGGCCGCCATACCTGTGCTCACCTCAGCAGTTGCCTCATATGCACACACTGTGAAACCACACTACTTCAGAGTGGCAGAGCAGAGCCCTGCTCACTGAGAGCGTATGGCAGCAAGCAGCTGCTCTTGCCCTCCACCCTTTCTCTCCTACAGACTCAGCATCCCACAGGCATCTCAGGCTCCCACTGTAGTGAGCTGAGAGGTGTGAACCAACTGGACCTGGGGTGACCTTCTCCTGTCTGCCATCTCCTCAATGGGAAAGAGAAGGAATTTGGCTCTCTATTGCACATTAACACATTGTGCACCTTGCAGCATCCCCAAAGATGAAGACACCATGGGCTGGATAAATAATCTCAGTAGGCTACAGGCAATCTATAGTAAATAAACAATTTCATTAGGAGGAGAGCTTTATCAATTATGGAAAGTTAATAATGGCTTAAAATGCTGATACATTGAAATCCACTGTGAACTGCATCCAAACATTTAACAAAGTTTTTCTGAATCGCTTTTCCAAACAGCCACAAATTATTGACTCCTTCTAGGGATATTTTTTGGCCCAAATCCTCTTTACTTTCACCAGCAAACTCCAAAGACTACTCCTATCCTAGTGTGAGACATCTTTTATTACTGCTTTAGCATCAACAGAAAAACTATTAAACACAATCTGATACCTAACTTACATTTTCCCTCTAGTTGCAACTCGATGCTTCAGCAGTGAGGTGCTGGCTTTTTTTCAGTACCAACCAAGTTCTGTTTTCAGATCTTGCACAATCACCATTGAATTGTAGGAAGTTATTGCTATCTCTCATTCCTGATCTAAAACACATGGAAGTGGAATTCCAGATTATGGCTTGTGTAAGTGAAGAATAATTTAAAATAATAAAGCTCAAGGGCCAGATTACATGCTAGGAAAGCAACTGTGCAAAACCCATGGAGAGCAAGAGATAGAAGGAAGGAACAGACAGGCAAAGAGGCCAGATACAGTAGTCCACATGAACCTAAAGTTTTTTTTCTCTCTTCTTCAAAACACACAGTGAGATCTTTTACTACATGCTCATTCTTAAGCACAAAGATAAATTGCTTGATTTTGCAATGCATAGGAAGTGTATTTATTTGTACTAAGGCTTTAACTTCACACTTTTATTTATAAAAGCACAGTCAGACATGTATATAATTGCCTACTATGGGGTGATTTCATTTGTGAGAAAAGGCTCTGCCTGCAAATACTGCAATTCAAGAGGAACTCCTAGTAGAAAACAAAATACAACTGGGGACATTGAACAATAACGAACTGCAGAGATTTTAATTACCGTTGTGCTAGTTCAAAATAGCATTGTTGGGGTTTTTTACAATTTTTACCTGAGAACCACAGTACAAAATGTTTAAATTCCATCTGCTGTGTAGTTACAACACTTGATGTGAAGAAGTTTTTTCTTCAAGTTACTGCTAAAACAATTCCTTGATTCTGCAGTGAGCACAGGGCTGTGAGGGCTTAATACCAAGCTAAGTCCCCTACAATTTTGTTCAATAATCCCCAGGCAGGAAAAGATAGTATTTCATTTGTCCCACTTGTACTACAAGACATTTATAAGAAGGTACAATTAGAATAAAGTCTTGGAAGATCTCAGGAGTAAGCTGGAATTTATTTCTAATTCTATTCAACAGAGTAGAGCTACCAAAATAGCTTGATATATAAAGATGTCAAAAGAAAGATGTGGAGTATGTAAACAGGTAACCTTTGAAATGGACCAAAATAATACAGAGCCTCTAACTACAGCTTTTTAGAATGTTCCCCTACTGTCTCCTTAAGTAATAAATCAATAACCATATTTAACGTTCTTGTTAGCCATCCATACAGCACAACCTTCCCCATACCACTCAGACTAATTTGGAAGAGTACTTTTTTGTGAAGGGCAATTCCTTTCAGTAGCCTAAGGACAACAACCTTATCGTCATTAACTTGCTGATTTTGAAACTTGTATTTTGACTGGGAATCAGCCTAATACCACAGCTCATGACATCCCCACAGACCTCAAAAATGTTGACTAGTAGTAAGATGGTCTCTACGCTATTGTCCATAGCAATACAGTTTTTACCAAAACACTACCACTGCAACACTTATTTTAATTTTGTTCCCCTAGCACCAGGCTGGAGGTGAATTCTTCAGAACAAAAAAAAAAAAAATCAAGAAAAAAAGTAAAAAAACCCAGAAACATTAGGAACAAAAGGCCATCTGGCTCTGAATACTTGCTTACCTTGGGACAGTGCTAATGCAGCCATCCTGTTTTCTCACAATATCCTTCAGTACTGCATTTCTCTAGAAATAATTCATTTATGTTTTTAACTTCAAAATAGCTTCCCAGTAATTCATTCAACATTTCTATTACCCTCTCATGAAACACCCCATAGCCTAAACAGAATTAGACAAAATTTTCCTCATCAAGCTGACATCTGGCTGTCTCTTTATGCTCCTCCTGGGCCCTCCCTGCATTCACACTAAACTGACTGTGCTACTGATGGAGGGGTGTTTTTTTCCTCCCCAGTGAGAAATTCATGACTTCCAGCGCTGTCTCACCTTACTAAGAAAATCTATGCTGAAGTTGCAAGACTTTTTTAAAATAAATAACATAAACCAAATTCCTTTTATAATATTAAAATATGTATTATTTTCTTTTAAATATGCTTTAGAAGCACTATTGTCAAAGACCAATAATACAATCTCAGAAGCTTAAGTCTCAGTCATATTGGAGAAGAGTGTAAAGAGGGCACATCCTGGCCCTTTCAATAAGTTTGCCAGATGTAGTTTTACATGTCTCTTCTTTATACACCAGTACAAGGAAATTAATTCAAAACAATCCATTTAATGTTAATAACATTAAACTCCACCCCAAGAAAAATTAGTTTGGTCTTAAATTTCTCCCAGTACCTTGACATTCAGAAGAATCACAGAAGTTATACATTAATCTCTTGTCCACTATACTTGCAAAGTATTCTACAAGGGACAATGTGCTCTTCCACTTACAGAAATGCTACGGCTGGATCCACACAGACAATCCACAGCATTTCAAAGGGCCATTCTCTTATTGAGTTTTCTGATTTAATTTGACTACCTTATTTTCTCTGAAACCTCAAAAGAAATTTAGATAATATTAATAGGAGAAAACTGATGGAGAAAGTAGAACTCCATGTTGGAACTTGGCTGCCAAATTTGTGACACTGCAAAACATTGCCCTTCCATGGCAGAGCCATCAGTGCTCATACACTCATGAAAAACAAGCTCTACTCTCTAGGAACAGCTATTGCACCAAAAGAGTATCTGATCACTCAGATCAAATGTGATATAAATTGCTTTTATTTGCAGCACATACACCCATACAGATCTTAAGACTATAAGAAAACAGAAACCCTAAGTTAAATCAGAACTTGACTTTTGGTTTGCACACATACTTCAAAACTGACGAAGAAGGAACCCACAGTATTATTTAATCACTGTACACTGTCTTATCATGTAGTTAGCTCCCTGGCAAAAGTTGACCTTCCACTTGACCTAATTGTCACAGATTAAATTACAGTGGACAAATGAAGAGAACTTGGACTTAAGAACTTATTTAATCTTAGATCTTTAAAAAGGAAAATGAAAATAAAGTCAAATAAATAAATAAAGATCAATCAGGTATATATGCTTAAAGGAAAACTACTTCACCAGTCATTTCATTGAGGGAGAAAGCATGAAATATTCCCACAGCTGATGACTGAGGAGCAATTTCCCTTCTATTTTGCCACAATATATGACTTTTTATTTATTTATTTTTTTAACACAACCCATTAAATATTGTTCTGAAAAATCCTTCAGTTACTGAAATGGTTTCTAAGGAGCTCAGAGCACTGGAATTTCAAACCCCATAGGAGAATTTGGTTAGAAAGGCAGATGTGGTCATATTCCTGAAAGCTTGTTTTCCATATTCTTAATCACCTCCAGACACTGCAGAAGTCATATTGTGAAGAAATGTATAGCAACATATGCTTTGTTTGCTGCCTACAGTGTGTGTTATATTCCAAGTATTAAGTATCTGTTTGGGAACCAAATACAAGCCTCATGCTTTATCAATAGCTAGAGTACCAAGACTGATAACATGAGCATGCTCAAGAATTAATTGTTTTTCTTTTGCAGAACAGAGATTAATTCTGTAATTTAGAAACCACAAATTTTATTTTACAGACGTTTGACTACATAACCCAGTAAAAGAAAAAATCTGAATCCAGGATCAGTATCAATGAGTATACT
>JAOEHY010015236.1:0-39253 GCA_025447955.1 Psilopsiagon aurifrons
AATATTGCACCGAGACTCCCAGATTCCCATCCATAAGTTGATCCATAGACTGGAGAGCCAAGGAGTGATCAGTAGGACTCGCTCACCCTTTAATAGCCCCATATGGCCAGTGTGAAAGTCTAATGGAGAGTTGAGACTAGCAGTAGACTATTGTGGCCTGAATGAAGTCACACCACCCTTGAGTGCTTCTGTACCGGGCATGCTAGAACTAAAGCCTGCAGCACCTGCGATTCCCAGGTGGTCTCCCATCCAAGTACTAACTGAGCCAGACTCTGCTTAGCTTCCGAGATTGGACGAGATCGAGCATTTTCAGTGTGGTGTGGCCATAGGTTCAGCAACTGATGAACCCAGGACAGGTCTTCAGTAGATCAAGTACACCTCATGTAGGGTGGCATCCCTGGAAAACTTGCTGTTTGCAGTCTTTCATGATCCTCACTTGCTGGGCCATGAGGATCATGACATTAAATTTCAGGAATACCTCCTGAGTAAATCTGAGGATCTTACAGAGGAGCTTGCTGTCTAAATTTAAGCACTTTTGAAGGAGGGGAGGTTTTGGAATAAAGGCAGCAGCAAGTTTGTCTACTACCAAGAAAACCAGTCTGTGCTGGAAAGCAAACACATGTTGGGTTAAGGCTGGATAAGCAGAAAAGAGAGTTGAAACATCTGAGAAGGAAAGAGAAAGCTGCTCTTGAGATTTTGATCACAGGCTTTTCCAGCTTCTAAGACATGACACTTCTGATTTTTATAATATACACATTTATAAGTATTTTATAGTGAATTTTCTGAATTTGGAGGATTTTGGTGAATTCTGGTTGGACATATGATCCATACAATGGATATGGCTAGTAATTTACCATGCCCTTTGTAAAATACAAAGGGGCCTTTTAGTTGTGTTACCTGAATTTGTATTTGGTTGGATGAAAAAGCACATTTGTTTGACCACTTCGTGCATTTTGCCTTGCCATGATCTGTTTGTCCATTATTTTCAATAACCAGTGAAAAAGTACTGAGATTTCTCTCTTGTGAAGAGAAAAATAGAGATCTTTGTGCTTGGACCCCAAGATCCTTGTGATGCTAACTGCACACTCAAGAGCACAGGCTCTTAACCTCCAGGGGTGATAATAGGAAAGACTCACTATGTTCTGATTTTCACTGCTAGAGTAGTTTTCATGTGATGAATGAAAGCTGAAAGGATATGCCAGGGGTTCCTCCTCTCTTAGGGAGAAGAAGGTGGCAGGAAGAATGAGTACTTTTTAACCTTTTTCTAGATCCCACAACTCTGAGACCTGTTTGACAACAACTGACCAGAGAGTGGGAAACATTCCTTCATGTGTGGCCAGTTCTGGGCAGGGCACAGGTGCATGCTCCAGGGTCTCCTTTTCCTCAGTTTTTCCTCAGTGCTGAGCTGTCATAGGTTGGATGCTTCCACTTCCACCCTGTCCCAAGGGCACTCTTTACAGGTACCAATTCTTCAAAGATTCCTGGGGCACTGCAACAGCTCCCTGCTCTTGTTTTTGTGCTATTTCATCATTTCACCACAGTGCCTGAGAGTTCTTGTCCTTCCTTGACCTCACCACTGCAATCACAGATCCACCAGCTCTTCAGTTTCAGGTCCAGTTAGGGAACTCTCCCAGTTCTGGTGTTGGGCTGATACTGTTTGTCAACATTTGAAGTGATGATTTGAAGAGTTCAGATCTGAATGTTGGTGTTTCCAGAAATACGTATTACTACGATACTCCACAAAACTTTTTTTACAGAAAACACTTCTGGAACTTGCTGCCATATCATTTTTAATTTAAAATATCCTTATGACTAATGGAATTATAAAATACCTTGTCATTGTTGCAGCACGTAGGGGATCCAGTAATAAATGAGAGGTCCCCTGTGACAGGAACCATAAATGTATAATAAAACAACAACCTCTGTCTGGGAACACTTAGTCTGAGTTCGTGTTTCTTCCCTGTGCACCCACATATAAGGTTAATCAAATTTCATGCCTAGGGGCCTAAACAGCTAAAATATAAAAGACATTTTCACCGTTCTGCAATGTAGTAGTCCCATATCTCTGGAAAGTACACACTTTGTTAATGTACAAGACAAAACCTTTCATTTAAACACTTCTCATGGCATATCTAGTTTGATTTAGGCATTGGTTTGAAGAAGTAGGATGCATTTGATCGTTCCAGATTTATATTCAGTGACTAGAGAAAAACGTTTTAGTTTTATTTGAAATGTTTCCTTCCTCCTGTTCTAAACTAAAAAAGCCAAATTTATGGCAAAATCATTAAAACACTTAAATACTCAACTGGCTTTTCTGATTCAGTGTTTTCATGTAGATGTGTTTTCTCATAACTGCTTTTCCAGATTGTACTGGTCAGTGGACATCTGGACAGCTGGGACGTTGGGCAGGGAGCTATGGATGACGGTGGTGGAGCATTTATATCATGGGAAGCATTATCACTCATTAAGGATCTGGGTAAATATTTTATTTTAAAATCTTTCTAAAGCATTATATTTCCAGGACATTTTGCATATTGTCTAAACTGGATTTTCTATTTTACCCATTCATATTTAGTATAAATATTTTGCAAGTTTGTCTATTAACTCCTTCTTTCATCCAAAAGCAACGCATCAGCCAATGATCTAGAAAGTGCCATGAGCCTGCATGATCACCATTGTCACAGGAACTTCAGTGTAAGATATACTATCTAGATACCTTTGAAGGAAGTCACTCCTTTTCATTTTGTCTTAATGAATGAATGCCTCCCTCTTCAAGGAAGATGTAGCTTTGTGAAGTCACAGATAGCTTTCTGGTACTTTCGTCTGCCTTTTTGGCAAACATTGCCACGTGATGCATTCCTAAATCTTTCACTGTCCTATATGCCGCTTTCACAGTGGCCACTCAGTTTAATTCCCAACCCTTTGTTCCTGATAAGTTCTCGATACAATTTCATCTAAGTCTGTTTCAAGAGCATCTAACTAGGACTGGATCAAGGCAATGATTCTCCCTCTGGTCTTTTGTTTTTCATCTGCATGTAAAGATGCTAACAAAAAAAATAAAAAAATATAACATCAGGGCATTCTCAGATTTGCACTTGATTACACTGCTTTTATGGTGCTGTGTTCTTGGTCTCTGCTTTGGACTGTGACAGCTGATTTCCTTGGCAAAGGTAATCCAGGTCAGAGGAATCACACACTTGAGTGTCATCACTACAAGGATACACTTCTGTCAAATCTGGCTTAACCACGGTGACCTGTCAAATGTTGTGGGCTCATATATCTCACCAAGCAACATTTGACACTGACGCCTTGCATACTGTAGTGTCCTGCTGCAATAGTTTGTGGGATACAGAGCAACATTGTATTTCCAGGGATCACTTCTTTGAATCTTTCTTGGTAATCAGTAGGGTGAGCTATTGATGGGGTTCTGGAATTTAGTCTGTACATCAGTTGGACTTAGCTGAAGTTGAACACAGTCGAACACAAAGGCTGTCAACCCTGTACTCGCTGGTCTCTTTCCTCCACAATTTCTGCTCAGCAGGGGTATGAGTTGAACTGAACCCCCATGCTGTCAATGATAAATGTAGATAAAGAAGAAAAGAAAGAGGCAGCTTCATGCCTGGATATGTCTGCTCCAGTAGTGCTATGGATAAAATACCAGTGTGGACTTGCTCATCCTACTGCCTCCTGGACTGCATAGGTCCCACAAGTGTGAGATGAAAGGCCAGTTTTTTATTCTCGTGAGCGTCATCTGACTTTGTGGGCTGCAGGGAGTGTGTTATTGTGGGAGTGTATTGTCTGCGTATGCCTGCATAGGGTGTGTTTGGTGGGAGAAATGGTCCACAAGGTAAGATGAGATAGGGCCAATATATATGCACGAGGGAACTATAGTTGCAGACATCCGCCTTCGTTCTTCAGACACCAAGCCTCCCAAAGTTTGGTCTGGTGTCCTGCTGCTCCCAATCTGCCATGGCCAGTATGATTTCTGGCCTCTGAGCTGCAAATTCCAGTCTTCATCTGTAGCTTTTTGCTAGTTTTACTTCCATATGGGCTTCTGTCACTATTTGACTCAAAACCAGTTCAAAACAGACTTCTTAGATTGTCAAGTTGGTATTCAAGGATGCTTTCCCCCCCCTCATCACATGGAATCTATTTTTCCTCATTATTCCCTTTTTCCAGAGCCTGTGGTCAAGAGGAATGCACCACATATTCATTAAAAAATAAAATCAGCTGCTGCTCCTGCTCTTAGCTCTGGCAAAGTTTAAGTAATAAACTAGCTTCCCCTGCTTCTGATCAGAAAGATTTGTGCACCTGAACAATCTCTGTTTCTGAAGAGCTCTTTGTAGAGAAGCTCTGTTACAAGATTAGTGATTCTCATACTGCAGTGGTGAACATCAGACATCCCTGTGAATTCCTGTTCTTTTATTTTGCATTATTTGAACCTCTTATCTCTCCTTTTCCCAGCATTGGAATGATTGGAATATCATTTTGTAACTGAAAACAAAGTGCATCTGTTTTGTTTATTTTTTTGTCTTTCAAAAGTAAACTAGAGAGGATTCTTCTACAGAAGAATCCAGACCTACTCCTTTTAGGGTTTTTAATCTTTCTTTTATGATTCCTGGAAAATTGTCTGTGCTCCCTCCACCTGCAGGAGAAAAAAATAATTTAGCTTCTGTGTTTGCTGACTCTAGTCCATTCAGAGTAAACTGCTTTGTGTCTCTTAAGGGCAAGTTCTTGGTGGCATTGTATAATTCTTACTCACTGAGTTTCCCTTCACGCCTGACTGAAATGCATCACTCTGCTTGTTCAAATATTTAATTTCCTCTGGTAATAGTCTATGTGTTTGCTGTACAACCTGTTGTGAAGTGCTGTTTTCTCAGCTGGGAAATGCCAGAGCCTTTGCTGATGCCCTCTGTTCTGGCCAGCTGTTTTCTCAGCTCTTCTTGTTGCACCAGTGTTCTGCAGGACCATAAAGGTGGGAGAGGACTTCTGAGTCATCACATCTAACCTGTAGATAACCATGGGGGGTAAGGCATTTTTTAAATTGTCTTCCATAACAGATTGATTAATGCAGATTTTGTATATTATGATGCACATAGAATCTGACAAAAGGAACAACAAAATAACAGATGTGTAGATTGTGTGAGAAATGAGTTAATGAGTTTTATGTAAAATCAATTTCATAGATTGTGTTTTGAGTAAGCGTTATATTTTGAACTGTGGAGACTTAGTTTAATATCCTTTTGGACCCTGACAAATTTAGTCTCAGACTAGCCCACCAAACACATTTGACATGGGGATAAGCCAACTCAATTGGCTTGTCTCTGTGAACATGTAGAATTTTTTTACTGTGTACTGGGAGTCTTAAAGTCATGGTGCGTTGTGCAGCCATAAAAACTGTGTCTAAGTTTACCAAAGTATAAGTGCCTGTGGCAAGGGTGTTTGAACTAGATGATCTTTAAAGTCCCTTCCAACCCTAACCATTCTATGATTGTATGATCTTATAGCTGTGGTGATATGATCTTAAAGCTGAAGAGAGAATTCTGTAATATGAATTCTAGAACATGAAGTCTTTATCATGCAATGAGAAATAATGCACAACTTCTGCCGTGGTCCGCGGGTTCCAAGAAGGCAAGATTTTACTACACTATTTAAATAGTTTTTTTCAGTGCTGATTTAGGAGCATTTTATCATGATATCACTGTGACCCTTGGACGTGGCTGGTGGACACAAGTTATGCCTTAATTCGAATTTTGATAATTCCTTATGTACTTGAAGAATGATTTACAGTTCAAATGCCATTCCATACTTTCAACATAACCTCCTCCATAAGCCGTGTAATAGCTATTGGCTTGGGACCAAATATATTTAAAGTCATTGAAAAGTCATTAAAATTATGGTTATGTAAATTATATTTTATTTTAAGCAGTGCAGTTTGTTTTCTTGCCTCAAGTAACATTTTTTCACAGTTTTTGCTTTTATTTCTAAGTAAGTTAGTGTTAGCCTTTGTTTTTCCTGAACTTCACTGTTAGCTTTTATTTTCTGATTTGAAAGGGCAGTTTATGTACCGTATTGATTTATTTTTTTTCTTTCTGGTGTTTCAGACACTGCAATACTTACAGTTTTCCTACAAGGGCACACAATAGTAGCACAGTCTGAAGCAGTTTTACACAGTCTTGAAAACTTCAGCCTTTTGATATAGGATTTTTTTTTTTCCTTTCCACTTTTTGCCTTCAGACAAATGTTGCTTCTTTTTGAGAGAAAGGGAAGTGCATGAAGGCCAGGCTGAACTGAAATAATTTTGTATTATATTACCAGAGTGTGGAATAAAAATATTTAATTCATGTAAAGCCTCATGTACGTTTCAAAAGAGTAGGACTTTAAAAACTGGGCCAGACTGTGAACTACTGTAGTTTTTAAATACATTTAGAGCTATAACAATACAGTTTGCTAAAAAGTGGAAAGTTTCAAGTTTGTCAGAATACTTTGCTTCGCAAAGATGTAATGTCTCTCTGTCCATCTTCCACACTGGAGTGACAGGAAGAGGGCTCTTGTGGATGTGTCATTCCCTCTCCTCTTTCTACAGTGAGGAAACCAAGCATCAAATTCAGAGTAAATGCTGACTTTTAGCTGTTTGCATTTCAACAGGGTGAATCTTGCTCTAAGTGGCTTTTCTGCAGCCACCCTGTGCAGAAAACTAAACCCTATCTCTTCTGTGCAGCTGCATCTTCAATCTTGACACATCTCTGAGCAATGTATAGTCAAATGTCAGCACTGGCCTGTGCACCTGCTGGTACCAGAACATGGCTGTCGGCATCTCCGGACCGGAGTGTTTTCTTTCCTTAGTGTACCCGTATCAAGTTCTCTGTATCAACTATACTCTCACAGCTGCTTGCTTTGCCAGTAGCTAATCCCAGAAAAACCTCACCAAGTAGTGGCTGCATTGACTAATGTTACCCAAAGGTGTATTTTCTCCCAATTAATGCTGAAGTTTAATGAAGCACAAAGGAAATAAAAACAGACTTGTTTTTCCCTGGAGCCCTTGAAGCTTATACATACCAGTGATTGGCAAGTTCTGTGGTGAACTGCTGCATGGTCTATGTGCTTAAAAAATGGAGAAGTGGAAGTGTTTCCACGGAAGTTGTTGGTGTGAATAAAGATGAAAGTTTCACCCTGTTCTTGCTCTTGATGCCTTTTTCTGGAAATGAAGACATCTTTAGAGGCGCTGAGGCAGCCTGTGAGCTGGTCCAAACTGGTAAACTCCATTTCCATCAGTGGAGCTGGGGCTGTTGGGATTATCTGAGGCTTTCTGATGCTTAAGAAATTAACCTTCATAACTGCAGGCAGGATGTTGGAGGCAGTAAGCTTGTGCAATGCACAGTTTGCCTGCAGCTGTGTCTGGCAGCTGCTGCCCTCCCCCGTCTGCTGCAGCTTTTAAGCTTTTGATCGATTTTAACTAAATTTGATAGAGGCACAGAAATACTTAGAATGTGAAGTTGTGATGTATTCTTTGCAAATGGGTGATTGAAGAGAGATGGACGAGTGCATTTGTGTCCCAGCTGAGGGAGAGGTAGGAAGAAACTCCACTTTTATACCTTCCCTGTCAGGATAAACTCCCTGTTAATCAGCACGGGTGTAGCTTTGGTGTAAGCACCAGAGCCTCTTTTTTCATAGTCTGTTTGCAAACTCCCTGTGATAGGTAGTAAATACTGCTGCGGCAGTAGTGAGGTTGTTGTTTGGTGTACTTAGAGGTGATGAGAAGGCCTGGGGGTGTTTTAGGAAAGAAGGGCTGAGGGGTTCCTATCTTCAAGCCAAGGGAATCCATGGGGTGTTGCATGAGCTGTGATGTGGTGTGAGGGCATTTGGAAGCTGTAGGAGAGGCGCCACTTGAGCAAACTCATGTTTTCCAGTTTTGCAGAACAACAGCTATGTTGCTAATTACAGCCTAGAAATCTCAAACCCAACTTGTTTTCAGGCTGCATTTATAATTCTCAAGTTTTACATTTGCTAGTTTGTGTGCAAAAAAGGGCATCTCTGGAGATGGCCAATGCCATTTCCCTCAGCATTTTCATGGTAGATTGGTTAATGCTCTGGTGTCATTTGAAACAGTTTCTCTTGTTCCTGTGTCACATGAGGTTTACAAAAGAAGCTGCCTTTCGAGGTGAGGTGACAGACTAGTTAAGCAGCTACTCATAAAAAGTCAGCATAAAATTACCCTGGATTTATTTTGGTGCTGTTATTTTGCCTTTGGTTGGTTATACAGGTTGGACAGGCTGCCTGTGGTGCTTGGCGCTGCTCTGGATGTTGGTTGTCAGTTTCTGTGAAGGAGGTATTTATGTTCCTCTCCCACCTTTTCAAACCTGTGACTGCCGCCGTGCTGGTCTTGCTCAGGACTAATACAAATACAGTACAACATATTTGAGCAGGATCCTGGCAGTTTGTATTGATTTCAGAGCTTTAGCCAGTGCTGCCTCTTTGCTCCCGATCCAGCTGTGTTCCTGGGTGACTTGGCTGAGGGGCATTTCCCATCTGAGGTCAAAGTGCTGTGTCTCGCTCTCATCCTGGGGAGCACCACCAAAGCCAACTTGTGCTCCAGAGCTACAAACGTGAGGCTTTTATCCTTAACTGGAGCTTGAAGGAACTGAGTAACCATAGACAAACGTCTTTAGAAAGTGGTCATATGTCAGCATTAGCTCTACAATCATAATATTTTAAGCTTGCTTACTGCAGTAGGTAGCTCAGTTTTGGCGAATGAATTTCACTGCTTGCCTCTGGAAAACTTCAGGCATGATAACTGTTGTGTCTCTTTTAAAATAAAACAGCTGGAGCCTTTTTTCCCCCCTGTTTAGAAGAGTAGCTGATGAGGTCTGCTACTTGACTTTACAATCTAGTTTATTTTCAGTCTCATCCCTGCTAGCGCAGGAGGAATCAGTCAGTCACCAGGTCCATTGTTCACATCCCAGGTTTCTTTCAGCAACATTTACCCACAAGCTCTCTCTCCTTGTTCAGAAATGTGTTTTCTACCTTTCCCTGGCTGCATTTGAGTCTTACTTGCTCCACTGCTAGTCCACTCTTGGTGCCCTGCCAAACCCAGAGGTGCACACGTGTCCACCAGCTACTGCTGGTATATGTTTACGGGGTGCATCTTTGGAAGAAGCCCTATGGCTGTGCTGTGAATTTGCCAGATTACAAACTTATCCCCTTTCCAGTGAACTGCAGCAGTGGAAGACATCACCAGTTGCTGCTATCTGAACTCCTGTCTGTGTTGAGGCAATGGGCACAGACTTCAGGAAGGGCTGCACTCCAAAGACCACTATAGTGATGGATTGTGGTGCAGAGTAAACATTTCCCTGCTTTTGCTGTTGTCCCGTGCACTGAGCTCATGTTCAGTCATGCCTGTGTGCCACATTAGACCAGGAAGTCTCCTGCTCAGTCTGTGCCTCCAAGTGCTTCTGGGAATCCTGGTTCTACCATGCAAAAAAATATTTGCTATGGGGAGCTGCCAAAGCCAGTGAATACCAGGAGTCAAGTACATGAACAGGGCACATTTTCCTCTTCTGCACCCCAGGCAGGATGCCTGATGCCATTGCCACTAGAGCAGCCTGATGAGGAATGATGATTGTTGACAAAGTCTAATCCCAGACATCACACCTTGTACGAGCTTTCCTACATTCCTAGACAATGATCTATTCACACACGAGAAGGGGAGAAATGTGTGGTGATAGGTGCTATGTGTAGCTCCCCCTCTTCCTCTCTCTGCCACCATTATGGGGAGTTTCATGAGTCAACTTTCCCATAGATGTGGGCATGGATCTGGCACAACCAAATTTCTGTTTCACAGGAGATAGGCACAGGAAAAACAAAGAAATGCGTTTAAAAGAAAGCACGTAAGAATTGTGAGATAGTGCCTGAATTACATTTTATGTAACCCATAAGGAGTTGTTTAGACAGTTTTTTTCCCTTTAAAAATCATTTAAAATCGGAATTGTAGCTCTCATCTGAATCATACCCATGACTAATGTGACTGGAAAACTGTAAGACAGATTTTTATGCAGTTCACTGTAGTCTTTGTATGAAGTTACATTTCTTGAGTTCAGATTCACTGGCTAATATATGAAGTAGTCCTCAAGATATGTTTTATTAAAGAACTGATCACTGGAGTCATTCCTTTTCAGCTAGTTTAATTGAAGTCGTATAACTGCAGCTTTAACCTGCTTGCCAAAAATTTTGTTCAACGTTTTTTCTAGATTTCCTAGTGGTAGTGTCGTTGCTTTCTGTCTAGGAGATACATTGTGAAACATGATTAAATATCTGCTTTTACTGTAGGTTTTGTTGGGTATTTTAATTAAATATGCCTGATACTAACTCCTTGTTCTTACTTTCTTTCCGCTTTCCTGAAGTAGCATATTTTATTCTGACCTTCACCTTTTGCAAATCTGTTCAATCTACTTGGTGTGAAATATCTGCATATGCTGTTACACTGCAACTGCAATTATTCCTTCATTTCAGCCTTTGGTTGGGTGCATATTTGGCAAATACATGAATCTTCAATTTCCATACTGGGATGGCATAGCAGAGGGGTGACTGCAGATGTACAAAGTTGTTAATCTGGTGGTAAATTTAGTCATACAACCCCCCATAACAATATTGCCCTGTGTCCTGTGGAGTGCTGCTTCTCTGAAAGCTTTCATTTTCCCAAGAAACTCAAGATAAAATGAGTTCTTTGTTGATCTGTAAAATCTTAAAAACCTGGGCACGGAGTCTGTTGTGATTTTTTTTCTTATCTGTACAATGGCTGACATGATGAAAGGCTGAAATCCTTCTCGGATAAAGTCAGGGGCATCTTGTCCTTATTGTCAGGGTTCTTTTAAGGCATAGATTTTCAATATGGAGAGTCAAGTGTAGCTGGTGCACTTTCTGGCTCATCTGCCCTGAGAACACTCTAACAGATTTGGATTTTTTCTAATCCAAAAAGCAGGGCAGCAAAGTCACCACTCAGTAAGATCAAATCATGTTTGATGTTTATAATCCCAGAGACTGTAGGAGCGGGGCCTTACGTTGCCTTTTCTGGTCCACAGTGTGATAAGTTCTCCAAATACCTTTAAGGTATTCCTTTAAGGAAGTAGGTGTCCCTAGAGAGGAATAAAGTGCTTTTTAAAGGTGACCAGTGTCCTCTTCCTCTTGTGGGACTTGGGGAACATAGCAACTCGATCAGAGCAGGACGGGCTAGAGGAGTCCTCTGCTTGATGCGTTGCTATTTTACACAGGCAAGTAGTAGGTTTCCTTTTCTGGATTTTTGGGAGACACGACTTGCTTTGACTTCATGACGCTACACTAAGCAGTTCTTTGTTTAAAGGAACACATGCAGAGGAGTGTGTTTGACAGAATTTCTTGTCTGAACTCTCCCTGCCTGTGCTGCTGTGTGGCAAGGAGGTTGCCCCCATGGAAACCCTTGTTCTGCCAGTGTTGCTGCCTGGCTCAATTTCAGCCCATCACGCTGGGCTTTGGGCTTGGCTTCCCTTTTCTCTCCCTATCTCTCCAGTCAAAGGCTTAATCCATGTTATTTTTATTTACTAGACTTGCACATCATTCACAGCTTTCCCTTCCAGTCTTGTATACCCAGCTCCTTCCTTGACATTTCCCTTGGATATTTCATTTCTTCCTTAAAATAGGTCTACCTAAAACCTCTTGCATTTCCCACCTCTACTCTTCTTTAAAATTTCCCATCCTATTCCACTGTAAACTCATCAACCTCCCTTAAAACAGGTGAAAAAATGGCTTGGATTAATCTCAATCTCGCTATACTGCCATCAGTGCTGCTGGCCCAGCATTGGAGCGCTGCAAGCCCCAATCCTTCCCTAGGCTGTCTCACTTCAGGCCTTGCTGTCTCCTTGCACCCTCTTTGCAGGGGCTTTTCCAAAAAGCTGCTCCTGCTCTGCAGCTATGGTAGGTGTATCCTCTTATCCCCCAAAACGTGGCTCTGAGCATGCTGTCAGACTCAGGCAAGATTAAGCTGCAGTGTCCAGCTTGGCTTCTGCCTCCACTTTCATTTCCCACTTTTCAGTTCCTGACCTTCCTCTTTTCTGTCTTCTTTCTGTGATGGCATGTCTATTCTCCAGAAGATCTAATTTCTCTTTACTCCAGACCTTCAAACTCAGAGGTTTATTCACTTTGCAGTGTTATTATGTGGAGCACTTCATCCTCAATGCTGCAAACAAACTTTTATTAGCAGAGAAAAATCAAGGAGGTTGCATTGCATTAGACTATTTTAAGAAGAAAACAAAGACAGTTTCCCAAGCAAAAAGCTTTCCTGTGTCTAATTTCAGCTTCACTAGAGAATTCAAAATATATCATAGTCAGGGCTTAAGTAGTACTCTTGAAGTTGGGTTTTTTTTTGAGGTGTGGCTTGCCTTACTTTTTGAAGCTTGTAACTTGAATAGCCTTAGATTTTGTCTGTTTGCTTGTGGGTGATCGCAGTGTCTTTGCCTTGCAGGGGAAAAAAGTCATTTTTCACAAAGGTGGAATGGCTTTTATATTTTCAAGAGATGATCATTCTTGCAACAACACATTGGCTTTTCTTGAAGAAATCTAATTAGCCGTCTATATGCTGTCTTCTTAGAAAACACACCACATCAGTCAGTATGTTTATAAAGTGGTAAAATATTTACTGAAGGAAATTTAGTATTTACACTACTGATCTCTGTTTTGATTTAAAAAAGGACAAGATTCAAGTTGTCCCTCCAGACGTATGGGCTATCTTGAGGGTGAAGCAGGTTTATTTTTTCACATTACGTGTGACAGATGAGCATAATTCGTGTTTGTACCAAGCCATAGATTTCGGTTTTGCTGTGTGGGAATGTTTCAGTTCTATCAAGCATGACCAAGGTATATAGGACATAAAATTAAGTTCTTGTACTGCATCCTGGTAAGTATCTTATCACAAGGAGATCATCCATTTGTGTAAGATCATGTGTGGATTTGATAAACACTGTCATATCTAGTAAATATCTGTGTTAATTTTAAAATGAACATAAAATATGTGTATATAAATATATAACATCTCCATATTATTTGCTGACATTTATCTTTTATGTAAGTTATGAAAGAAAAGCTGATGGCAAAATTCTTCTTTGTAGTCGAGGTTGAAGTCAAACTGATTAGTTAATACCACTTAGTCACTTTTTTTCTCAAGCATTTGGTATTTTGGCTAATCCTGGCTTGCTGCTGCTATCTGCAAATATGAGTACTCTATAAGGACCTAAAAGAAACGTAAGAGTAAATAAGAGCTGCATCTTAATATGACAGAAATGTTTGTAGTACTTGAGGACAGCAAAGTAGCTGGCAACCACTCCAGCACAGAGGAAGTGTAATATAGCAAGGGTCCTGCTGTATGTATTACACCCGTTTCCATAGTCATACATCAACCATATTGATGTTTTTATTCCATTCTTTGACTTAGGAGCCCAGGTGTCCTAAAGGATTTTTTATGCTTTGTATAAACCGTAAGAATGTAGAGCTTGCGCTTCTGTGGTAAACCATGAATAATATTTCCTGGTTAAGGGTAAGGTAGAGGTGAAAAAAAAAAGCTACTTCATTTTTCTATACCACTGGAGATTTGTAAATCAGTCTGTAGCTGGATGAGGATCTATAGTTGTTTTGGTTTTGTTTTTAGTTATGTGAGCTTAGAAAGAACAATTTATTTGAGTACCAGCTATCACCTTTTCAATGTTATCCTCCTTTAAACCCCTGCTATTCTTTTTATTGAAATGCAGCAGTAGGATGGAAACTGGGATTTCAGTGCTTTTGAGCAGGTGCTGAGCCCAGCAACTTTCATTTGATTCCATTTGAGTTACACAGCCTCAGATCCCAGTGACTCTGGGAGGACATGACAGAATCCATGCACTGATGCATCAGTGAATGCTGTTAAAACCAGCTGCACTCTGCCAAAATGATCTATTTAAATTCTCTGGGAAACTTTACAATATTTTTTTCTTCTGATATCTTCTTGTTTGGTTTTTTGGTTTTGGGTTTTTTTTGGGGTTTTTTTTTCTGGTTTTTTTTTTTTTTTTTTTTGTGTGTGTTCTTTATTGTTGTTTTTGTTAGTTTTTTAAGACTATGTAGTATGTCACATATATAGATAAAAAGGACAGAGGCACCATTTTATTTGTGAAACAGTTTTCTCTCCTTTTATAATTTGCTGACTACCACTCTGCACAGTGAAGCCAACACAGAACATAGTTTTCTAGTCCAAGTGGTATTTTATCATGCCTATTCAATACATAGCTTGGCTTTGATATAAAATATATTTTGTTTTGTGGAGATGATACCTTGCTTAGGAGCCAGTGGTTTCTTCAAAGCAAGCCAAAAGGCTAAACTTCATTAAAAAGAAAATAATATATAGATATAGTAACAAGTGTAGTACTTCATATTTTTTAATAAAAATGTGCATTGAGAATATTCTTAGCAATTTAGCTTGTGAATATTGGATTTGTTTGATGTTCTTTAGTCAGAATAGCTGTGTTTTTAATAATAGGTAGATAAATGCTTATCACTTTCCCTTTAAGATAATGTGGAAATTAAATTTTTCTCTGTAGATTTTGGTTTGTGTTTAAAATAGCTGCCCCAATAGTCTATTTGTTTATTTACTTATTAACTTGACCATTTAATTTCAGTAGAACACACAAGTGCATCTGCTGAGAGAAATAGGTGATGTTGGAAGAGCTGATGCACCATCTCTGGGACTAGATAGATGGAAGCTTAACATGGCTTGTTTCTGCAGCTTTAATGGACAGATGTAGTGACAGGTTAGGAGGGGGCCATAAGAATCTCAAACTTCTTCTCAAGTGAGGTGAGACCTTCTCAAGCTCCTGTAGAGGGTGTAGCAGGAGATGGGTTTACAGCCCATCCAAGCTGAACAGGAAGTCCTTGATCACAGACCTGAGTTCCCCTTAGGGTATCAGTGGCAGACTAATTCATTTTGACTTTTGCCTGGGAGGAGGCAGGAGATGCTGCTCCCTTGTCTCAGGCATATCCAGACTTGGCGCTGTGGGCTGACAACTGGGCTTCACTGCTTTGTATTTTGTGCTACAACACGCCCACCTCTTTTTTCCACTGAAACTGCAGTGCTATTGGAACCATGCTACAGGAGCAGCCACTCTGTGCTTTGTACGCAGCATCTTGTCTTCTTTAGAGCCACCTTGTCTAACCAAGCTGCTGACCCATTTGTGGTTATTTTGGGTCTAAAATCTTTCTATCTTCAATCTAATCACTATTTGATTATCTTAACAGATCAACATTTAGAAAATACAGGTTTAAACCATTTGTTTGCACTTCCTTCATTATGAAATATTGAAAAATACGAAGTATTTTCTTCAGATTTGAGTATTCCTTGTATACACTACCTTCAACTATAAGGATTGCTAATGCATAGTTTCAAGAAGGAAATCTTCAGTTGATTTTTATTGTGTTGAGAGAAAAAAAACAGTGAAGGTCATGTCTATTTGTAAACTTTACCCAGTTCAGCTAGGAAATAAAATAAGCTTTTACAGTGATACTGATAATACTTCTCCTCAGAAGTGTATATGGTGATTTATGCTTTATCATTTGTGACAGTCTCCTTACTGTTGTTGGGGCTTTTGGTTTGGTATTTTTTTATAGTTTTGGGGGCTTTATTTCTGCTCAAATATAAACAGCACCACACTGCACAGAGAACACTATTTATTCTTGATCTGTATGCTCTTCCATGCTCTCAGATTTGATGTCTCAAATGTATTTGGTTATGAATAGCATCAATCAAATAAATAAAGGGCAACAACTTTTATCTGTTCAGTTCTGCCATAGCACAGATGGTTTCAAAATTTATCTGAGAACTTATCTTTCTTATTGAGCTACCATAACAAAATAGGAACCAGCCTTGTGTTTGCCCTGTTTTAAAAAGCCAAGAATACATTCAACAGCTGATTGTATTTCAGATTCCAAAGTCTAGATTTTTGCTTTTCATTTCTCTGATAAAAAGCAAAATAATATTGCAGAGCCATTCAGTTCTTGAAATGGGTAAATGTTTCCCATAAAAAACAGCTCATTTTCAATTAATTGTAATAAATTAACCACGCAAAGCAATGGCAATTCTCATGAAAATTTGATTTGGATCTGCTGAAAGTGGACACACATTACTTGCTGCGGACCACCATCATAACTAGAGCAGCATCAGTCTCAGGAATCTATCAAGTTATGTTACAGTTTTCAAACACCTACAGTATGTCTCCAAAGTGTGCTTCTCTTGTGCTACTGTGATTCTTCTGGTGCTCCCTGTAGCAGCACCACAAAAGCCCACTTTTCCTAGCGTTGGCTCGTTGCCTGCAACCCAGTCCTTGCAAACAAAACAAGCAAAAAGTATTCTTAAATACAAACTCCACTGTTTGAAATAGGTTGTGTTCAGTGAAGGTAGAGATGGTTGAATGGAAACCTAGGCTTTTCATTCATGGTATGGTGGAGATAAATGCAAAAAATGATTAAATGTACTAAACCCAATATTTCAAAATATGTTTTAGGACTTCAGCCAAAAAGGACTCTCCGCTTGGTGCTATGGACAGGAGAAGAGCAAGGAGGAATAGGCGCTGAGCAATACTATCAGTTGCACAAGGTAAATCATGTCTTCAGTTTATTTGCTTGGCAGCACTTTTCTCCCTAGTCTTGTGAATACCTTATTATTTTTGTTGAAAAGTTCAGCTTTCTAACAGTCGTGTTTTAAGCCCAGCTGGTAACTCAGAACCATGCAGCCGTTTATTCACTCCCCCCACTACGTCCCCCATCTCCTGGAAGGATGGGGAGGAGAATCAAAAGAATGTAACTCCCATGGGTTGAGATAAGAGCAGTCCAGTAACTAAAGGTATAACACAAACCACTGCTGCTACCACCAATAATAATGATGAGGGAAATAACAAGCGAAGAGAATGCAACCGCTCATCACCCACCGACTGATGCCCAGCCTGACTGAGCAGTGATCAAACCCTTCTGGGTAACTGCCCTCAGTTTAGATAGTGGGCATGACATGCTGTGGTATGGAATACCTCTTTGGTCAGTTTGGGTCAGGTGTCCTGTCTCTGCTTCCCCCCAGCTTCCCCTCCTCCTTGGCAGAGCATGAGACTCAGAAAGTCCTTGGTCAGACTAAACATTATTGAGCAATAACTAAAAACATTGGTGCTATCAGCGCTGTTCCCAGGCTGAAAGTCAAAACCACAGTGCTGCACAAGCTGCTAAGAAGGAGAAAAATGCTACTGCTGAACCCAGGACACTAACCTAAAATACTGATTCCAGTTCTGCCTGAAAGTGTATTTTCTGGTTTTAATTATAAATGTAAACTTCATTCTACACTTAACAGAAAGTGATGTGGCCACACATACACACATTCTGCTTGACCCAAGATACTCTGTCACGATACAGTTCTGAAACAGATATTTCATGACGATATCTGCTGTAGCTGTCAAACATAGCTAACTTCCTGAGAATGAATTGCAAATGGACCACATATGTTGGCAATTTAAATAAATTTTGTTTGCTTTATATATTTCTGCTTCATTGCATTTCCCTATTAATATTTTGCATTGTAAATCAAAAAATAATACAAAGAAAAATCTTTGTTGTCTTATCTTAATAATGTGTAATCTAAAGAACTCTTTCCCATTTATTAGTTTTGTGGGATCTGGAATATTTTAAATGGTTGATTTCAGGTGATGCAAGGAACACATGAATTCTGGGACTGGTTATCAGGATAAAAATGTTGTGTATTGTCTCATCTATTTCCCCTGCCAGCAACCGCCTTTTCAAAGTACATCATGACATAAAGGGCAGTTGCGTAAAACCATTTTGGAGATAAATTCATTGGAATGTGTGTGGATTTTTATTTTTTTTTTCCCCAGAAAAGTTATGCTGCATCTGTATGACTAAGATAATGTAGTTAGCTTTTATTGTTTTCCCTGATTTGCACTCTCAGTGATGGTTAATATTTCCAAGGCCAAGACAAGATGAATGCAGATGTGTTTAGGAAGTCACCTGCTGTAAAGTAGTATGAAAGCAGACTTACAAGCACTTCCTTAGAGTATGTTTTTAATGGTAAGCTACCTACCAGAACAAATAAATGGAAATTTCACTTTTAATCAAATTTATTGTGATAGATTAAACTCAGTCAATTTGTATGTGCAATACTGTTGTAAGAGTACATTACAGTAGTTACGGTTTTCTTGTTAAAGGATGAGCAGTCAATTATTTCCCATTAATTTGTTTACCATTATGAAGAAGTATATTTAACTACCCATATATAATGTAGTTCCTCCTTATATCACCAAATTATAGGAATAGCTCAGCTGTCTCATTTGGAAGAGGTACCTAAGAACTTTGTTTCTCATTTTCCGAGAGGTAACAGGCTACAGTTTAGTATGTATTAAGGACTCTGGATTTACCAGTGGTATTCTGGTGTTCAGCAGGATTAAGCTAGAATTGAATGTTCTGGAATATGTAGCACAGGGAAGATATGATTCTGATAAACAGAAGTGCAGTTTGAAGAAGCTGGAGGGATGCTCTGTGCCTAGTGCATACTGCTCATGAGAAATGTATCATCACCCTTTAGATTTCCATGTTAGACAATAAGCACCATCCTATGGCAGTGGTATCAGCGACACATGGAATTGTCTCATGCACATCTCATCTTTTGCCAAAATGTCTGCATTTTGCTGTTCTCTCTAGGGTTTATATTTAGAAGCAATACCAAAAGGCAGGCTTAACAATTAAATAGGGAAATATAAGCCAGGCTGGATGTTGTTTGCAAGGTATTTGGTTACCTTTAAAAAACTGAGATAAAGATGGGTCTCAATTTTTGCTCTGTTGCTGAGATTCCATCTGGATATTGTGCTCTGCGAAGAAAACCCAGCCTAACTTAACAAGAGTTTGTAATTTACACGGAGAATTTAAGCAGAAATGACATCCGTCTGTTGTTTGTTGTTCTTGTTTTCCCCCCTGCCATGTGATTGGGCATAATTATAAATTGATATGACTGTAGGACATCATATTACTCATAATAACAAAATAAAGCAGATTAACACTGTACATTATATTTAGCATGAAAAATAACTTAACCTTTTAATGATTTACTTCTGCAAATTTCTGGCAATTAGGGCAGTATGGCACAAACATTGCTTGCTGATGGTAATGAGTACAAGGTAAATAAGAATGGTATTTAAAGATGTCTTGTTAAATGAAAGGTGCCCTGTATGACTCATCTACATAGCTAGGCTTATTATGACATCAGTTTGCTACAAACAAGTAGAAATATGAATGCAGTAATTCAGCACAGACAGACATGGATTTCCTTGAGATTTTAAATTAACTTCCTCATACCAGTAGAAATGTGCAAGGAAGAAAAAACGAAGACAATATAGTATTGGACAAGTACAAATACTCTTACTTAAGTGTATTTATTATTTCTTTCAATTTAATTTCAGGTCTTTCTTCCTCATCCTTCACTGTAGGTTCTCATTGCTAGAAAGTAGATAAGTTGCTGCAGAAATAGAGATAACAGCAGCATAGTGGTTTTACTGTGGTGCAAATAACTCATATTGCTGCATCATAGCATTATTTTTGTCACCCCTGTATTTTTGTACAGTATTGTAGCTTCTGATTATTAAAACTAGCAGTAGTGTATATCGGATGTTCAGAGCTCATCTGGGAATGTAAGAGCTACCATACTGGGTTCACCAAAAGCTCAGTCTAGTGCTGTCTCCTGATTTTGATAGCATCCAGTAAGTAGGTTCTTAGGAATGGTGTATTTTCCCTACTGCTGTCAGAATAAACTCAGACATGTAGATTACTCATGCAACCAAGCTTTCATCTTACTAAATATTTTCTAGGAGAGTATCTCATGGTCCTTGCATATTATTTTCTTTGTATGATCTTCCAAAGGCATGTCTAAGAGTTGAAAGCCAAGTATTGTCAAGCAGTTTCAGTGCCTCCATTAGTGCAGCGGGTACCTGCCTTTCACCAATTATAGAGTGCCTGCTCAGTATGTGGTGAAAACATCCTGGAGGAATCACCAGCTTCCAAAGGAGATATCCTCTGAAGAACTCACTACTGTTAACATTTAGCCAATAATTAGATTTGATCCTAGACTGGAAAAGGGCTTCATTTTTAATTTACAGTATAGATTCCTTATATTGATAAAAGGTAATGAAATTAAAGGAGTGCAAATCAGGTTCCAGATCCTGGGGTTTGACACTACACCTGGTGTCTTTGCCCAGTCCTTAGTGTTGTGTGACCCAGTTGATAAGTAGGACTCTTAAGACAATACAGTAAATAGAGTCATAGAATCATAGAATCATAGAATAGTTAGGGTTGGAAAGAACCTTAAGGTCATCCAGTTCCAACCCCCCTGCCATGGGCAGGGACACCTCGCACTAAACCATGTCACCCAAAGGCTCTGTCCAGCCTGGCCTTGAACACCACCAGGGGTGGAGCATTCACAGCTTCCCTTGGCAACCCAGTCCAGGGCCTCACCAACCTAACAGTAAAGAACTTCTTCCTTAGATCCAGTCTAAACTTCCCCTGTTTAAGTTTGAACCCATTACCCCTTGTCCTATCACGCCAGTCCCTAATAGCTTCGAAAATGTGAAACATTGCAACTGCTGCTTTCTTTTCCAAGTTGAAAGGAAGAAGCAGGAGGAATATGGTTTAGTAATTCTGGAGGACATCATATTGTGGCTATTCAGTACAGATTCTCTTACAACCTTTATCAACAGTACCTGAGAACTGTCCAGTAGGGTATTTAAGATTTTTGTGTGTTTAATCTTATGCTGTCTTTGTGAGGGGAGAAAGTAGTGTATATAATGAAGTGTCTGGCCTCCTTTCTGTTCCTCAGACTGGTTTCCGTGAAAGATCTGCATACGGTGAAGACAAGGTTGCAGTTGTTTACCCAGCTGAATTACAGGACTATGAATGGCTGATAACATTTGTTTTGGAATAGAAGTATTGCATACAGTCTTCTGGAAAACCAAATATATTTTGCAATTAGAAGACTAAGAGATCCCAGGCCACATTCAAATTTACTTTAGTAACTCTGTTGAGATCATTGGAGGCATTAATATAATTTAATTCAAATTGCATTAGAGAAAGCATTCTTAAAATATTTCTGCATGCTTTTATTCCTGCCTTAATAATGATTAGCATACTTACCTACATTTCTGGTGCAAATGCCATGTACTCCTTTAAGTTTTTAGTAAAGGTTTACCTTTATGAAAAATATCAATCACCAGCATTTGCTATGGTTTCATTTTTGGTTTTATTACCCAGAAGATTTCATATTTTGCCTAAACTGGGTCTGCATGAAAACAGGGCTTCTGAAATGCTGGTATCTCATTGTTGCAAATTTAAGTACACTTTGTTGATGCTCACATGAGGTTTCTACTGTGATTTACTAATAAGTTACTTTCTCTAAGAAGCAAATATCAAAAAACTTCGTGTTGCTTTCTGGTGAAGTGATTTTTCCCCAGAAAATAATGGCTCCTCAAGCCCAGAGTTTTCAGAAAGCTCATGGATTTTAACATCCTGTTTATTTCCCAAGTTACCAAGTACTCTGGCGCAATGTGAGACATGGATTTGAACCAAACACATCAAGGACTTCAATGTGGGTTCCTTTATTCCAGCAAAATACATCAACTGACAGTCTGTTGACTGTCCTGAAATATTCTCTGTAATTAAAAGTTTATAAAGTTAAAATTACTGCTGGTTGTTTTGCCCACTGCTGTTCTGTTGATCCCTTTCACTGAGAAATTAAAGAAATGCATAAAGACAGTTGCAAAACTACGAGAAGAAAATAATTGCACTCTATTCTCCGCAGTCACAGTTAACAACCAGTAGCACCCTTGATTGTATTAAGCACAGTAAAGCTAGCATAGCTCTGGTTCTAGGCCAGTAAGAATTCATAACTCTTAATATTGAAGTGTCGCATTTGTAGATTTTTCTAAAACCATGTTGATTCCTCACCGGCTTCAGAGCTGCCATCTGAAACATGTGAACTTGTGGACACATTTTCTGAGGTTAGCTGCTCTGTTTTCATACTCCAGGCAGATGTACCCAGCCACAGGTCCTTGGTGCTTTAGGATGTTCTGCTATAAGAGAGCTGGGCTCCTTCTATTCAAACTCCTTGCAGCTGTGCAAGGCACAGAAAATTGTCATCTCTTGTTGACTCACAATGAACTTTCTCCTCACTGTCTTCTTTTCATTTTAGCATTTCACCTCTACCTAGATGAAAAACTGAAACTGATGTGCATGAGCCTAGGAACCAATGTATGCGCTGTGATAATTTCTAAGGAGTTGCCAGTTTATTTTCATCTATCTGTTACTGAACATTACAAAAGTACTCATTTTTTTTACTGAAAGAATAAAAATCAACTTTGGCTGAAAGATGTAAACTACAATTTTGGCATTGTTGCCTATTCTCAAATTAAGCTAAAAGCTTTCTGAAAAGGACAGCAGTGGGCAGTCATTCAGAGTCATAGACAGTGTTTTGATACTCTTGTATCCAAAAAAGGGCTTAAGTTATGGCACTTCTCTTTGATACGCTCTTTGTCAAAGAAAAGACTTCCCAAATCAAGGCTTTAGGTAATCTGATGAATACCTGCCTTAGCCTGCTGCTGTCTTCAGAGCTGTCTGCTTCTTCTTGTCTATCCTTCCAGAGAACTTACAATACTGAATGGTCATTTCTGTGAGTGCTGGCAAGTGGTTGCAGAGGAAACAGTAGCAGTATTTTACATGGCAAGACATGCTAGTAGTATGTTTTTACTAAGTGAAATGCTAATAAGTTCATTACCAAATCCTGCTCCAGGGTTGTTGAGATTTTTAGGACTGTTCTCATCAGCTTCTTGGAGGTCAGAACTCTGTAACTTTGATAGGGAACAAGCCATAAAATCTGTGGATTTTTTTTACTAACTGCTTTCCCACAAAATGTGGCAGAATATTTCATCTTTTAACCAAAGTAGGAGCCTTATTCATACCTTGTCATCTATAAAATATTGTGTTAATCTTTAGCTTTATAGCAGCTTTCTCCCATGTAATGATGGGGTAATTTACAAAAATGTATAACTTACAGTGTTCCTGATTTTCCCTGTCTTCATTCATGAAGTGTGTGAGTGGGATGATCACGCTTGTGGCTGGTGGTTATTATGCCTTGATGCTGGCGCATCTCTGATTCCTAACAGCTGTTTTGATGTTTTTTCCTCTAGTTTCCATTTATGCTGTTTTTCTTCATTAAGTAATCTTGATCCTAAACAGCAACTCAAAATTACACTGCACCCTGTTTATATAGCATTAAATTCTTAGAGGATATTATTTATTTTATTTTTTTCTTTTCCAGCAGTCAGATGCACTTGGATGTTTCCTGTGTTTTCTCTTTCCTGTAGTCTTAGTTGCCAGCCCAACAAAACTAGGTGTTGATTTAAACACCCTTGTGGTACTGAAAGTGGGATGGCTGTCATTCACTGTAAGTTCTGCAGCACTATAGCCATGCTATTACTTGAATCCCAACTGCTCTGACTCAAAAACTGGAATACAAGAATACAAGTGTTGGTGTTTCTTAAAGATAAGTGTGAATCAATAACAGAAAGCAGAAAATGCTCTCTTGGATGAACTGACGTCCATTATCACTGGAACAAATTAAACACTAGTCAAGGACAGTGCTTTGCCATTATAGACTTTAGTATTTTCATAGAATCATAGAATAGTTAGGGTTGGAAAGGACCTTAAGGTCATCTAGTTTCAACCCCCTGCCCTGGGCAAGGACACCTCCCACTAAACCATGCCACCCAAGGCTCTCTCCAACCTGTCCTTGAACACTGCCAGGGATGGAGCTTTCACAACTTCCCTGGGCAACCCATTCCAGTGCCTCACCACCCTCACAGTAAAGAATTTCTTCCTCATATCCAATCTAATATTTCTTATATCTAATCTAATCTCATTTTTCCCTGTAAAGTGGTGATTCTTCCCAGTGGAATGAAAAAGAAAAGCAGTAAATGAACTATTGGGCAAGTAATAACACCCCATTTTAAATAGTCGCAGTTACCGAAGGTTTTTAGGACAGCTGTTCCCTCCCTTATGCTCTCAGGTATCTCACTGCTTTAGCTGGGTAAGAGGAATTGCTGTCAGTGGCTCAGTAGATTAATCGTGAGATGCTGGAGTCTAGTTCAACATTTTCAAAGAATTTACAATTGGGAGTTTGACTGAATAAGTAGCTACCTGTAGGATATAGCTGCTTGGGATTGCCAGTGTCTACTTATACTGGATGGTATGTGTTTCTTATGAATAGGAGTTGCAGTATGACAAGGGTTTGATTTCTTAATTAAAAAGATTTGATTATATTTTCATGGTTTTAAGTGTTTGCCTTAAGTTGAGAAGCACTTACATTTTTAGTTTTGCTTAACAGAGACAAAAATAGATTATTTATAGTGAAAACAGACATACAAGGAATTAAAATTAAAAAAAAAAATAAAAATAGGAGAAGTATTGGCAAGGATTATGCCTATTTATGTATTCAATGAAAATAGCAAGCTATTGAAAACCAATTTTCCCTTGCAATATTTAGTTGTAAAGTTTCATTTAAAAATGCAAAGACCTAAACATGGCAAGGTAAAGAGAGATGACATCTTCTGTAACCAAGGATGATAAAGGATAAAAGTCTATTTTGATGTTCAGAGAATTAGGCAGCAGGTTGCAGCAACAAGTTTTAATTTTCTGGTATGTGCTAAGAGAAATGGCACAGTATCAAGATGCAGCAAATGGGATTACTTTCCAAAAAAGAAATTGCACGCTGAGTTAAAAAGGCTTATTTAAATGGTACATTAGCTACGAGGGAAGAGCTGAGCCGGCAGTTGTTTTTATAAAATCCTACTGGTTTGTTGTGCTGTTCCCTTGAGTTACTCAAAGGAGCAATGAATGGTCTCACCCCACTTAGCTAAGTGGCAAAGGACAACAAAGCATCTTCCCTATAGCATATTTTCCAGGATGCGTTTCTTTCTGTGTAGGTAGAAACACCAATATGTACAATAATGGGTATGGTGAAACCCACCTAACCTCCCTTTTTTTCACATTGCAACTTTCAAACTTGGAAGTGAAGAGGCTTATAATGAATCCTATCATCTAGATGATGAAACAGGGAAAAAGCTTTCCCAAGGACACATGGTACTTCAAGCAGTCATGACCAGTTTCTTTTTTGTCCCTCAATGAGTCTAGTTTCTCTCCCCAGGGTGTCCTATTTTCGTGCCACTCTGGCACGTTCTGCGAACTGAACAGCTTTCTAACAGAGCAAGAATATGGTGTAATATGTTGTGGGTGGTTTGTTTTCTCAGTTTCATATTAAAAACACATGCAGATATTTACATGAGAAACCACGGCTGAAGTAATGCTCCTACACTAGCAGTTTATGAAGTTCTGTAACTTGGGAATTCTTTTTTTTTTGCAGCGGTAGCTGAGATTTCTTCTCTATGCTGTTTCTGTGCACGCTCTTTTCACCTTGCTGCCCTAAATAGTCCCTTCCACTTGCCTTATTGCTCCTACTCACTGCAGCATCTCTAAAAATAATCAGAAATCCCGCTTCAAAGACTCAGCCAAAGAGGCCATTTCCAAATGATTTCTATCCTGGTATTTATGTAGGGCTGACTATAATGAGGTCAGCTTTCACTGACAATTCACCAGAACACCAAAATGTGTATTGTCTTCCCTAAGTACCTGGGCTTGTGATATAAAGATTCACATTTTGAGATATTCTATCTGGTTTGCCTGTAACATTGGAGCATTATGGTTCCCTCTTACCAAGCAGTGGGCTTTTCTTAGTCTGCTTCTTTCCCACAATGGTCAGAGGATCTGTGAATCACAGTATCAGGTTGAGGCTCACGACCTATATGACTGCATTTGATGACAGGCCTCGACATGACATGTATCCTAATTCTTTACATTGAATTGTTTACAAACTGAAGACTTTTTTCATTGTATAAAAATAGCAATTGCTAATTTCGCGAAAATGGTATTTCCTCCTTGATTTCTGGTAGCTGTATGGATCGATAGGTAGATTGGTTATTTTACACCGTAAAATATTTATAGCCGCTTCATCATATGTAAAGATTTTGTATTAGATTTGTTAACTTCTGGATATATTTCCAGGTTTGAAGTGAATACCTCTGCTATGTTGGAACTTGCTCCGCTTGAAAGATGAAAGCTTTGGGAAAGTAGAGTGTAAAACAAAGTTTTTGGCAAATTCTACAAAGAACTTCTGAAAACTCATGTGAATATCATGTTCATGGCCACCTGTAGTTCATATTTGATTTTATAGCCAGAAAAATGTGAAAGAATTCTTTACTGTATCTCAGCTTTATGTAAGCTGTTGGTGACATGGGTCTGATACTCACTGCTATCACATATGTCTTGTAACGATTTTCGTGTAATCACCCGTGACAGCCATAAAATTCTGGAATGAGATCTGGGCATAGGAGTAATACCTGCAGTAAGTTCTTGTAGTCACATTCAAGATAGTCTGAAATGTTGCTTTTTTTTCTGCCTGACCTGGCCATAAACTGCTTTATTTTGCAAAAAAAAAAAAAATTAATGTTATGTTCTTCTCAAGAAGAGTGAGGACTTCCTTCAGACAAAGTCCCTAAATATTATATGCCAATTAAAGCTTTGTGACTGGACTTCTGAGTATGTGGGAAGCAAGTAAATGACCCTAGATGATAATTTTTCTTCTTTTAGCAAAAAAGAATCTTCTAAGTACACACTAAAAGCAAATGTTATTATGCTGTTTGTACACAGAATCTTAACATTTTACATTTCCTGTAAGGACTTACATTAAAAGCACGCACTTCCCTTAAAACAGACATTATTCCTTCAGATCAGGAGGAAACTTGGCATTTCAGTCCTCCAACTGAAGTCAGAGTTGGCTGCATGGTATATCGAAAATACTGTGTTTCTAAAGAGGCGGCAGCTGTTTGTTTGTTTGTCTGTTTGTTTGTTTTTAAATGGGATGTCTTTCACAGTCTAAGCAAGCTTTGACTGCATCTAATTTTAAAGCCCAACAGACTGGGTACCTTCTGCCCTGCAACAGAATTTATGAGTTTCAGGTCTAAGAAGGAAGCGAGAGCTACAAGTGAAAAATGGAATATGGTGGTAATGCCTTACCTTTCCAGGTGGCACTTCAGAAATCTTCAAGCAAGTATCTGGGGACAGCAGGCCTGTCCTGTTGTGACTCCTACAGAACACTGGTGGCTCAGAACTGAATTGGAACTGTTTCAGCCTTTTCACACAGAAAGATTGCGTCCCCTCTTTTATACATGTATACAGGAAGCATTTCTATGCTTGTTAAACTAATTTGTTATGGTATGCTCACACAGACATACAGAATCTAGTATATGGTGCCAGTTCAAATAGAAGTCATAAACCAATATCTTCTTTCCTTATATGTTTAGGAAAATATCTCCAACTTTGATATCGTCATGGAGTCTGATGAGGGCACCTTCCAGCCATCTGGACTGGGTTTTACTGGCAGTGCTAAAGCTCGGGAGATCGTGAAGGAAATCATGACTCTGCTGCAGCCCATCAATGTTACAGATGTTTTTGACAATGCAGATGGAACAGACATTGATTACTGGATGAGAGATGGGGTGCCCGGTGAGTGACACTGCTCCTCTTGTGCAGTGGCATGTGCGATAGATGGTCTGGTGTTCTGAAGACAGTAAAAAATGCTTTCTCTTGAGGAGTAAAATTCGCTGTAGGTAAAATACAGAAATGTTAAAAGATGACCAACAGAAATGGGACATAAAGTGAATGTGAGCTGCAGTTTAATAATGGTGTATAGATTATATATAGCATAACATGCCTAAAATCTTCTTTTCGGCTTTAAGGATTTATAATAATTAATCCCAGACTGGTGGTTTATAAATAGTAAACTAAGGCAGAGGGGAATTTTCCAATGCACAACAAATAATTATTTTATTACTATTATTTTGACTTTGAAATACAGGGCTTTTTTCTCCTTGATTTGTATGCTGAAGAAGCAATGTTTTTGAGACATGACATTTCAAAAGTTATGGGGCATTAAGGTGTGCTAAAGAGGTAAAATTCTGCAAAGTCTGAAGTGATCTAGGGTTTTGTTTGGAGGATTGTATCTGGCTCCCAGTGAGGAGCAGCTTGTTGGCAAAAGGGCTTGCAAACCGCGAGAGAGGTCCACCACTGGCAGCCCCACCCTGTGCAGGAGACTGACCCCACACTAGCATGGGAGCTTGCGGAGCGCAAGGATCTCAATAAGAGGCCAGACTGGGTGAAACCTGAGTGAATTTCCATTGTGGTTTCCACAGTTGAGTAACAGTAGAAAGAAAAGTTTCATAACACTGATATTAAGAAATTATGATCAGTTTTAAAATTTTAAGGTTTTTTTCCTCTGGTGTTTTATGACTGAAGTACACTGGTGCATTTCTCATGCTAGTTTTACTTGTAGTTACTGTATGCTTAGAACTCCAAATATTTTATTAACTGCTGTGTTTTTTACCTGGTCTTGTGGAAGACACACCAGGTCATGGAATATATGCTGCTTATTTATGGTCAGAAACCTTTGCTTCTCACTCACATGGGGTGTACAAAGATACCGTAAAGTTGTCTGCCTCTATGAAGATGTGGATGTCTAATTTTCAAAGCTAAATATCTGTGCTGCACAAGAAATATGGATGAATGGATACTGTTAAACAGCTAGGGATTAACTTTATCTGGTGTGCTGCTTTCCAGGTGAGGTAGCAGCTGTTCAGCACAGTGTCATACCACTGTGACACTGGTCCACTCAAGTTCCTAGGCTCTGTGGGTGCATCTTACATGAGTGTTAGCCCCATATGCTAAGTTGAGCTGAGACTGGAAGCACTGCTGAGATGCTGTAGCCTCATTTTCCTCCAGGCCTGGAAGTGCACATGCCAAGATGTTTGGTCCAGAACTTCAGACCAACATGTCTGTGTAGCTGGAATATGAGAACTCACCACTCAGCTTGTGCTTAGAAAATACAAGTGTATTAGGATTATTTCCTAGGTAAGGTGTTGGGAGGACTAAAGGTGGTCTTTCGGGGCTTCTATTGTGTTTCCCATCTGAGTGTGACAGATTATGGAAAAAGAGAGAAAAAATTAACATTCAGATGCCTGGTTTCCAGTTGATAATGCAAGTTGTGTTCTGATGGGAGTATGTACTGAGCTTTTGTATACTACTTTTCGTCAGCTGAGGTGCACCTAGAGCACAAACAGCTAAGCTTGCTATGGTTGTCTTGGTTAGTGACCTGGGCTATGTGTGTAAAGTGCACTCAGCAGGAGCAGGGTAGAAACAGGAACCCTCTCAGATAGTAATCCATACTCTTCAGAAAGCAAAAACTATGAAAAATACCATAATACTATAAGCTCAGCCTTGGGAAAATATAAATGTACCAGACCCAAGACCTCAGTTTTTAAATATAAAAATTTGGCACACAAATTGATGGTCATTTTTTTTGCTGTCTGAAGCTTTGGTTCATTTAACTTCCCATTAAGCAAGTTACAAAGTGTTCTTGCAGCATAAAGGAACAGTGATCCTTTTTTTTGCCTGTTGAGCCTTGGTGGGAAGGAATTAGCTCCACTAAAAGAATTTTGGTTGCTTTAGATTGTATTTCATACTGTAGGAGGGAAAGTCGAAGACATTTTGTAATCTGCAGTATTCTCACTGCTCGAATGAGCCCTTATGGTATATAATAACGTTGGAACAAATTAAACACAGCCTTTATAATTTTGTCCAATTTAAACAAGCAGTCAAGTGTTGACACTTCATCAATTTTATTTAAATATTTCCTTGAAAATACACTTGGTGGCTTTGTTTCTGCAACAGTGAGAGAAAATGTGATGAGCTACTTGAGAAACAAGGAAGGTTTCAACATAATTTCTCCAGATTTTTTCTTCTTTTTGGTGTTTAATAGATTCTGGGATTCACCTTTTTAGATGCCATTAAAATTCTGCTTCTTCTGCTCCTTTTGGTCTGAGGATCCACAGAACAATTCACATGTTTTTCAGAGCCATTCATAGCTGCTCCTGAGACAGGCAAAATGACTCTGGCTCCTTACTCTCTGCTGTTTAGTTGGCATGCAATGAAATGTTATTTGTAATGTTAAACACGTTTGCAAGAAAACAGCAGTGACTATTTTGAGATTTTAGGATGAGAGAGGCCAGGATTGTTCTGGGAGTTATGCAAACCAAAGACTGAAGCGTAACTTGTACCTCTGAAGCACAAGCAAGGTGATCTACCAAACACAGCAGTTTAATGCTTTGTGATTGCAGAGTATTAGAACTATTTCAGTCAGTGGCCTTTACGTTGGATTATTTTGAGAACAGTTCAGGCCAGCAATGAGGAATGTCTGTAGCTGTGTTTTTCTAGTGATAGCCAGTTTTCAGCTGCTGAAAATATCTGTATAACATTTATTTTGCTTTTTCATGAAGCATAGATCAAATGAAATGGGGTTTTTGTGGTGTCATATTTTATGCTGTGGTTTTACAGTTCGAGGTGACCAATGGTCCTAAGACTGCTTCTTTATTAATTATGCAATTGTCTTCCTCAGCTTTCTTTTTAAGACTTCAATTACATATTTGTTTTTAGTTAAGGATACATCTAAACTGTGGCACATGAAGCCGCCCCTTTCCAACACCAAATCCTACTCAAGCTTGGCCAGAATTTGCAAATGCAAGTGGGGAGACAGGTTGGTTGAGTTTGTTAGGTTTCTTTCCATTCTTTTTCGCAACAAGCTTCTTCAGCCTCTAAAAGGGTTAAAAAACATTAAGAAGGCCCTGCTACACCAGCACTCAGCTATTTTTGTTGAAAAAGCAAGGTGTCTGTTGTTCACAAGGATGCTTTGAATGTGATTTAAACCAGTTCCAAATGTAAAAGCACAGGGGCTGAGTCATCCTTCCCAGAAACTGAGAAGGGTGAATGGTGTGTTGACATTCGTGTTGTGGTATTCATTGAGCATTAGTTTTGCTTCAGGTGTTAGGGGAAAGGAAAGTGGGCGCTTTTCTTTTTTTGCCGAGGGAAGGCTGTTGTGAGGTAGTATTTCCAGGAAAGGTGGTTTAAGGACGCTCCTTTCTGTCAAGCTCATCAGAGAGGTTATCTGTTGCTGCAGTGCTTATGATGGGAACACTTGTCTGTTAGGAACTGAGCTGTATTTGAGATCGAGCTGACCCAGGACATCAAACAAGGTGGCAAAAGGCACGTGACAACTATGCTATTTAAAATTCAACCAGTGACCTAAAGGTGAAACTTCCTTTTACAATGTCACTCTGAACCTCGATGGTTGGTCATGGCTCTGTCTCCACAGTGACCGTGTCTTGCTTTTTTGTTACATTACACAAGAGGAGAAATTATTCTTCCAGAAACTAATAAACCGGTAGCTCATCAAACTTTAATGTTTCTTCAGAAATCAAAAATTCATTGCTAACCCAATCTATTAGTCATTTCCTCAAAGGTGGCAAACAAATACTACTATATATCTTTTCTTTCATTTTTGTATTTTCATAGTGCTTTATTACCTTCATCTGAAATAAAATGTATTTTGTCCTTAGGCACCAGACTTCAACATGCATGATTTACTTTCATCTTACATAGGAGGTTAAATCTTTCACTTCTACCCCTTTTCCAGAGCATACTGCCCCCTTGTCCCTCTGTCCAAGTCATCACTTATAACACCAAACTCCAGAGTGAGCCTGCTAGCACACTCGAGGCAAGCCTGCTCCTCTGCTTGGTGTCAGCTGGGGGAAGTTTGGGAAAGTGGAGTAATGGGGAAGTTCCCTTGCTTAAGTTTGCCAGCTGGGCATGAAGAATTAGGTAAACTATTTCCCATATTGTAAGTGGATAACCTCTGTTCACACTTGGCTGTATCACTAGAAGTGGGACTCCACTGTGATACATGAAGCATTGCCCTCAGTGTGCCTATCCTCAGACCTTGGCAGACTCTTTGGATCCAGTTTCTAACCTTCTTTTCATTGCCAAAGAATAAAAACTGTAAAGAATAAAGAGGAAAAAATCAGATTCACATAGTCTAGGAATTTACAGGCCAATGCTGAAAAGGCTTTGGCTCAATTGTTCATGCATAATGAATGTTGCACTTAACAATGACTTCCTAGAAGATGAGGGAAAGAGGAAAAGGTTTCCTTAAATACAGAGCTTAAGCTTAACTTCCTCCCTTTGATACAGAGTGCTTGTGTGATTTGTGATCTGCAATGTTTAGTGTAGGGTATCACATGGAGAGCTCCAGTTGTTTGACCAAGTGACTAACAGAAGTGAAATGCTCCACAAGGAACAAAATGTTGAACATGAATGCTACTTACAGAACTAGTTTTATGTATAGCATTATAAGTACTTAGATAAATGTATCTCCACAGGTGCTATATTTTTGTACTGTTGAGTTCCCACTTCTCTGGATGTGTTGAAACACAGTGACAACACCAGCCACTATGGACCTGAATTATTTTTTTGTGGAAATGAGAAGCAAGGGGCTTATGGTGTGCACCTATGTCATGCCTGAGCCTTCATCTCAATAAGTCTGAGATATACCAGCAGTGTGGTGTGGTAATTAGCAATATTCTATTACTTTTTCAAAGTCATTCCTTTCCTTTTAAACATCTTATTTTATTATTCTGAAAGGAAATATGATGAATAAGTGTGTTCCACTGCAGAAGTCAAATTTTCTGCAACTTGGGAGGTATTAAATTAATCCAATATGTTAGAGAACAATTATAAATGCTTGGCACTTAAAAAACCTACTATAAGTGCTAAACTATTAGAACCATATAAAATCTTGATTGCAGCAAGAACTGTGTGTATTAATCTGTAAAATAATTCATCTATGCTCTAATTTATCATTGTTCCATAAAAATAGGCTTTTGAAATTAGAAATTACTCTAGAGTAATTAAATAAATTTAATATGCTGCAACTTTTTATGAAGGTGGATACCTTAAAAGGCTCATAGTTATCTCAGTTATATTAGCCTTTCGTATGACCTTTTCTGCTTTTAATACAGTTAATAAGGTCTGTGAGAATAATCATATAAAGGACTAGTCTTTAAATTACAATACGTTTTCTTATTGTGCTGTTTGATTTGACCATAGAGTTCTTTCCACCTTGTTCTGCTTGGGCTAGAGGCTTGTTTTGCTTAAACCACGACAATAGTGAAAAATCTCATTCCCCATTTAAGCCTTATCCAGTTCAAACAGACTAGCTTTTTGAACATCAAAAGCTCTTGTCTTTGATTTGTATAACTTTTAGATAATCCTAATTGCAATTTTAAAAGTAGAAGCATTATTAACTTGCTGATCATAGAGGAAATCTGAACTGTGAAAACAGAAATATTTGCAAAACTCTGTCATACACTGCTGAACGTATTGAACTTTTTTATTTTATTTCTAGTTATTCTCTTTTCTTCAGTATCTGTGAAGCAGTTTTGACAAAGTTTCTTGGTGATCACAAGGTAAGAATTACAGCACATGGCTAAGCAGCTGATATTACAGAGCATTTAAATTAATCTCATAAAAGCTGAGACAAGGCAGCTTTAAAATGATCTTATATGAAAATTGCAATAAATCAGATTGAAACACTGACATTCTAATTGGCTTCTAGAATCGTAGAAGTAATATTGTTCCGATGCATTCAGCTCTGTGCAAATACTAAATAAGCTCATTAATCTGGTAATGAAAGCTTAAATGAAGGTGTTTCAAATAAATTCTAATGGTCTTGCACTTTTTGGCTAGTGGACTTCTTTCTCTTGAAGACATTTTATCACTGTTCCATCTGTGAATATCTGGAAAGTTTTCCCCATTTCTAGATGCTTACTCTTAAAAAAAATCATGAAGTGGATTGGTGTAAAAGACAATGATGGGGTTAAATCTGTTCCATCTGAAAGCACACAAAACTCCTAAACATTTCAAAAATTGACGATAAATTTGCTCCTCCCGCTCACCTTTGTAGGAGAATATATGCTGTTTTAGGAAAGAAACACTGAAAATATCTGAGAATCCAATTTGGATTTGGGGTGTGGTTGTTTTTATTCTGGCTGTTCCTCTGAGAGGCATATTCATGCTCTATTGTTTGCTGTGTAGGAAAGCTGAATTCTGTTTCTGTGGGTGGAGATATTCTTTTTCATATGGAAGCATTTGCCATTTGTTGATCCTAAAAAAAAAACAACCCCAGTGTCCTACATCAACACAGAGCTCAGTGTTAACATGTTAAATATAAAGTTTGGAAGTACAAGTTAGTTAAGCCTTATTCCTAGAATTGTCCCTGACTTCGCTGGAGCCGATGCAAATAATGAAGTTCTCTAAGGAAGTTGGAGGTGGAAAGTGTTTGCCAGTGGAAAAGTGTGAAAGCTAAATATTATTCTTTCCAGTTTCATTTTCTTATTTTACCTTTTTGGAATTTGACTGTGTAAGAAATAAGACAGATTTATAGTGTGAAAATACTCACCAAAATAGTAATGATCCAGAATGGCTGTTAGGAACAACAGCAGAAATATCTGTGAATTCATGGATTTCATTCCTGGAAAACAAACTGTAACACCATCAAGTATTAAAAAATGAGTAAAAATTAACTGTTCAGCAGCATTCCAGGAAGACCATGCATAAGCTGCTCTTGATGGGAGGGACACAGGTTAAGTGGATTAAGCAGCTCTCCTGAGTAGTTCCCTATATGAAGTCATATGATGAGTGTTTCTAATAGCATTCTATTCAGAGTTTCCATTAGTGGTTTGGAATAAAGTTTAAAATTACAACAAAGCACAGCTGATGTAATTGCTCTTGGAATGATAAAGAATGATGAGCACAGGCCAGTCATCTGGCCAGGGTGATTCTGTTAGTGTGAGTCCACTTTATTCACAGCTTTCTTGCACTGAAGTCCCAAAAGAAGTTGCAATATTTAGAAAAAATCACTTCCTTGAACTTGTTGGCTACTCTATTGCTAATGTAAGTCCATATATTACCTTCGTTGCCATAAGGTCTCACTGGTACACCTTGCCCATCAGGGCCTGAGGTCCCATTCTGAGGAGCTGCTATCCTGCTGCTGCACCTCCAGCCTGTACTGCTTCAGTGGGTTGTTCTGTTCCAGTACAGGCCTTTGGTTTAGTCTTTGCTGAATATTCTGAGGTCCACTCAGTCAGGCCACTTCTGTATTCAGAGCTCCCTGAACATAAGCTCTGCCTTCTAGCATGCACAACTGCTTCTTCTAAGAATTTAATGAAGACGAGAGTGTTGTAGTTTAAGACCAGCCAGTAACTCAGAACGATGCAGCTGTTCCCTCACTCCCCTGCTACCTCCCACTGCTCCCTAAGGGTTGCGGAGGAAAATAAAAAGAATGTAGCTCCCACGGATTGAGATAAGGGCAGTGCAGTAACTAAGGTATAACACAAACCACTGCTGCTACCACCAATAAAAATAATGATAAGGGAAATAACAAGGGAAGAGAATACAACCTCTCAGCACCCACAGACTGATGCCCAGCCAGACCCAGCAGTGATCTAACCCTTCTGGGTAACTGCCCCCAGTTTATATTGTGGGCATGAAATGCTGTGGTATGGAATATCTCTTTGGTCAGTTTGGGTCAGGTGCCCTGTCTCTGCTTCCTCCCAGCTTCCCCTCCTCCCTGACGGAGCATGAGGCTCAGAAAGTCTTTGGTCAGACCAAACATTGCTGAGCCGTAATTAAAAACATTGGTGTTATCAGTGCTGTTCCCAGGCTGAGAGTCAAAACCACAGCACTGCACCAGCTACTGAGAAGGAGAAAAATGACTGCTACTGCTGAACCCAGGACAGAGGGCCACCCCTGTTTTCTGGGTCATTGCTGAAGATGCAAAGCGTACTGGCCCAGCATTACCTCTGAGGGTCACACCTCTCATTAACAGCCACCAGTTAGACCTCAAACTATTGATGCCTGCCCTTTGAGTCCAGTGGTGCAGTCATTTTTCTGTGCACTTTTATTGCATCTCTCTCGTCTGAGATTAAGGAGGCTGAGGTTAGTTTCTCTGGCTTATAGTTCTCTGGATCCTGCTGCTTTTTTTTTATAGCAGGCATAAAATTTGCCCCTTTTCTGTCTTGAAGACTTTCCCTGATTGCCACAACTTTTCCAAGATTATAGAAAGCAACCTCTCAGTGGTACTGGTGAGCTCTTTCATGCAGCCCATCCAGTACCATAAATTTGTTTTTGCCCCATTCTGTTATGCAACCCCTAATTTTGTTTTCCTATATCATGAGTAGTGCCTTTTCCATCTTCTCCCCAGCTTTGCTGCCAGGCAGAGACCTGAGTGTTACTTTATATTTTAAACCACAGCAATTACTTTCTTACTGTTTTTTCATTACTCATATTTGCTCATCGTTACTCATATAGCTAATAGAGCAAATAATATAGCACTTCCACAGCATTATTTCCAAAGCAATGTAAAAAAAGTTTTACATGGAAAGGAAGCTGAAAAATAAAGATCTTGACTGACTGCAGGGCACATTGGAGTTTTGAACCAAGTATGGTTTTGATCCAGGATCAGAAAGCTTTTCAGTGACAGAGCTTCAGATATTACTCAGAAAACTCGTCCTTTCCGTATGCCGCAAGCACATCACACTTTCCACTTTCATTTGCAGGTGACATTTTAGGTGTAAATTCTGAAGAATGCTTTTGACAGTTGACATAGCTGAACAAATACAAAGCTCAGAAATCATTTATAGAGACATCTTCCTCAAAGGAGCAAGTTCAAAATTGTTTCAGTGGCAGTTTCTCCAGGATGTTGTTAACATTTGCAGACTTCGGAATGGGAACCATTGTAACTGTTTATCTTCAAAACTGATTCTTCATATCTTGTCTACAGTGCTGCTGAATTTCTGAAGAGCAAAATTTATTGAACTTATTTATTTAAAGATTTCTGAAGAGCAGAATTTGTTTTCTCCGAGATAGCTCTCTTTATTGTAACATTATATGTCTTTTCATGAAATAATTCCATTCAATTCAGCCATGGACTGGACCACAGAAACACACGTAAGTGAAAGAAACTGAATATACATTTGTATTTTGTAGTGTCAAATCCTAAAGAAAGGATTGTGGGCTGCATGAGAATGCAAGAGAGAAGGTACAGTGTTACTGTTATGGCTCTGAGATCAGCTGCCATCATCACTTACCAGTTTGTGCTTCCTCGGTTTCCCTAATGACAGCAGTTATTTGAGGGGTGCTGAGAAGCTACTTTTTATCTGTAAAGTGCAATAAAGAGTCTTCAGTAACCTCCTAAATGAGCTGGCCCACCTTCTGCTGCAGTTATCAAACCTTGCATGTATTCAGCACAAGGGCACCTTTACCTCGTCAAATGTTGTGGATGCACATAAAGAAAATAGAAGCTTATGTAGAAAGAAATTCCTACAAATGTATTTTATTTAATACATTTTTATTAACAAATCTGTCTGCAAGGACAAAGCATACACTTCAACATGAGCAGCAGTCTATTCTCCATACAAAGAGCCAGAGAACCAAAACTCAGAGACAGAAAGGAATTCTACAGAGGGTGGATGCAAGGACAGGTAGCCTGAGAGAAATACAGAGAAATTTCTTGAGCAGCCAGGGGTCAGCTTTGGAAAGCTAAAGCCCTGAGAGAAGTAAATCTGGCCAGCAGTGTCAAGGGCAGCAAGAAAAGCTTCTATAGGTACACGGGTGATAAAAGGAAGACAAGGGAAAATGTGTATCCTCGCCATAAGGTAACTGGAGACCTGGTTAACCATTCTATGATTCTGCAAGTCTTATTTTGATTCATCAGGACCAGTCTGTCCACAGCTCTCGACTGTTTGCAGTGCTTGTGATGGAGCACTGTCTCAGTCACCATGTAGTTCCTGGAAATTCACCAATGAAAATGTGCGCTTTTCCTCTGGCTTATCTGACTAAACTGGATTTTAAACCAGTTCAGTTCTATTAACTGTATTAAACCTGAGCAGTGACCTTCTGGGAAGCAGAAATTTTGTAGTTGTTGCTGCTATTTTTAAAGAAAACAAAAGTAAAGAAATAGCTGAAAGCCAGGATTTTCAGACTCTGGTCTTCAGACTGCTCAGGGATTGTGTATTACTCCTAAAAACATACAATTTCATCTGCCACTAAGCATTGTCTGGATTGCCTGCCTGCTTCCCAAATCCAAACCGACAGGAACAACAACCAAGACACAGTGGAAGGTGCTGGGAGTGGGCTGAGAAACGTCAGTGCTCAGTTGTCCATTTCTGAGCAAACAGGTGCAAAGAAAGAAAAAACAAACTTAACGCTGGAGAAATCACAGAAGTGATTTTCAATAAATTTTATGCCTTGTACTCCCTAAGGGGAAATTTCTAAAGGGCTTTTAGCAGCATTTTCCACGCACACATTCATTGCAGTTAATGTTGAATATTTAGGAGCAGAACATCTCTCTGATCTAAAATTATTTCTTGACTGTTCGTAAAATGCAGTGAGGTTGCTCCAGAAGTTTGATGACTGCATGCAAGGCTCACTTGGAGTAGTGATCCTTAATTTCCCTCTGCCTTGCAGGCCAAACTTGGCTGTAGCCATGGGTCAAGTAAAGTGCTAGAGAAAGAAGATCTGTAGTCTGTTAAGGAGCTATTTCAGAAATGCATACAAACAGAAGAGTTTCAAAAAGCCACAGAACTGGCAAGAAAGTCTCTGGAGAGCCTCTAAACATCCTCCGTTCCAGCATGGTCTCGCCAATGCTTGTGTCCTTTCTTTCATGTTTATTTATGCTGCTCTTGAAAACTTACTATAATGGAAAAACAGGCCAGCTGGTTTGCCCCAGTGCTTAGCTCTTAGGAAGGACCCTAAGTCATTCCTGCTGCAATTTAATTGCATTACCTCTCTTTTCTTTCCATTATGAACCCAGAAACATGGTTTTTAATTTCCTCTTGCAGCAGGCTTTTATGTACAGTTCATTTTTTTCTTTCTTCATGTAATAGTTTGTATTTGCCCCTACTGATCGTCATCCTGGGTGGTTTTGTTTTTCAAGTATCTTGTTAATGAAGATCACTTCACAAATTCTCATCATGCTTTCTGTGTCCCTGCTATACGTCCCTGACTCCATCATTTTGGTCTATAATAAAAATACCTGTCGCGGTTTAAGCCATAAATCAGCCACGCAGTTTGTTCACTCTCCTCCCCTTTTTTCTTCCCTCTGCTCCTGGAGGGATGG
>JAOEHY010015237.1:6883-17204 GCA_025447955.1 Psilopsiagon aurifrons
GCAAATTTGTGCTATTCTTCAGTAATGGTTTTGTGCAGCTTCACAATAAAAGTCATCTACCAAAGAGACAGAGCAGTTTTCTCTGCATGTCTCCCTGAAAGGTACTCTTGGTTGCAAGAGCTTCGCAACCTCTCTTTAATGTCAAGTTATATGGTTTTGGGGGCTTTCCCAACTCCATCAATCCCCCTGATGGCACAGACACTTTGAGTGGAGTAGTGAGGACAGAGCTGATAAACTGCAGCCTCCTCCGGTACTGGACTCTGTCCAATGAGGCAGTAATGCTCTCCCCAGGAAGCGGTTTATGCTCCGTATAAAAACATTTTCTCACCAGGAGGTGGTAGCCAAGAGGCACATGGGGACAGGAGCCACAAGGTGTTAAGTGAGGCTGACCTCACTGGTGACACCATCCTTTCTTTAGCAACTAGAGATGAGGAAATGGCCTCCTCGAGTTGTTCCCTCCGTTCCCATGGCAACACGCAGCCAAGGGTCTCATCATGCTTTGGAGACACTATTGTGATATCCAATGAAGCCCAAAAACGTAGGAAGAACTGTGGTGGCAATCACAGAGAGAAGTCATTCACTACAGAGGAAGGGTAAAGGGAAGGAAATGACATACCTAAAAATTTGGGAAGCAAATGTTTAAACAATGGTTAAACTGATCAGTATGCCCATTGAGCTAAACACAGCATGGCACAGGCAAAGGGAGTTCTCATGGGAAGGAGCTCATAACCAAAGAGAATAGATTTGCGCTAGGAGAAAGGAAATGAATTGCTCTGCTCCACACAGAAGAACCAGAGATGGACTCAATCCACTCCCCTGTTTACACTTTGTGTCTGCAGAAGAGTGAGGAAATGAATCCCAGGTCATCCATAAGGTACAATAATTGTTTTTGCTTTTATTCCACTTCCCATGACCTCCAGAAATGAGCATGGAATAGTAAGAGGCTGTTTTATCCAAGCAATCTGATGTTCCATTTTCCTCTTTCTTTCATGACAGAGACAGACCTGTAGGTATCTGTCCAGTAAAACATATCATTGGGGTGGATATGCACACAATGAAGTAGACGCACTATGTTTTGTCTTCACTTCTTTACCTGTGTTATAAAGCATAAGAGGTCACAAAACTCTTTTGCTCTTTTCAGCACCAAATTCTATGCTGCCATAGCACCAGGACCATGTCAGAACCACAACTTGATTTATTTTCCATTCTGGAAGGAGACCCTTTTCCTGACACCACATTGCTGAACTTGACTTCTGATATTCAAAACCACACATGCACACAAATCTTGCATTTTGCAAGGGGCTAACATAGCACTAATCCAAATTATTCTTTATTTATGAGTAGAAGTACATTACATATACCAGAAGGAAGAGGTTTATGTTTGTTTTTATTTTTTAATCACATTCTGTAGAGGTCATATGTGAAACACAGCTGCGAGAAAAAAAAATTTCTCTCTTGTTTTTTATCAGCCTTCCTCCTCATTTATTCTTATAAGATTATGCAGTTATCTGCTTTTAATACCCTATTTAAAGCATATCTCCAAATTGTTAATACATATATTTTTTTTTTTTTCTGGTTTGAGTCAAGTTTTAGTCTCCAATTAATGAGGAAAGTGCATTGAACACCAGTACCCTGTTCCAGGGTTGTTGATAAAGTGAAATCTAATTATATTCCGGTCCTTGCATTTGCTGGAGATATTTAGAACTCGTTTATACTTAGAGTCTCAATACAACGTAAACCGAAATATCATGGTATTGTTTTGAGAACCTGCATCAGCTTTCACTGGCTGTAGAATGTGTTAGTGGTCTAGCATCTGTCTGCACAGGCCTGCAGATTGGGAGGAAGAGGGAGGAGACCTTTTCTGTGTTGTGTTCTGTTTAACAAGGGAAAACTAAGACCAGACATCTGAGGACAGTGATGCCAAACTTCCAGATAAATCCCCTTCCATGACAGTTATGTGATGCTGGGATTAGCAGCAGGAAAGGTTCAGCCATTCTGATTAAAGCATGGCTCAAATTTCCAGGTAAATCTCTTGTAAAGTTACATGTAGTTATTCTGTCCAACAAGAGATGGAAAGAAATTCAGCAATATCTAAGAAATACTCTTTGTTTCCCGAAGGAAAGAAAACAGTTTTTGTTTCAGTATCTAAACTCTAATATGCAGTGGGTAAAAAGAGAGTCATCCATGCAGATAAGAAGATCCTCAGATGCTGCTGCAGGGCTAACTCAATTGCTTTCCTCCTGTGTTTGCTAAAATTGGTACCTCCTGTGCAAAAGCTATGATAAACAAATTGCGATGTCATTCCAAATGCACTGTCATCATCATCATCATCACAGGCCTCCTCCTGGCCACTACAAGATGAAGGCCTGACCTTAAAAATGGAACCCCTGGCTCGGACCAAATGTGACCATTTTTGTCCCTGCCATCTGTCTATTCATCTTGGTGTCAGGCAATCCTGGCTCTGCTCACTGCCCATCCACTCTGAATAGACGAGTGCCTGAAAATGAGCTTCACTTAAATGGAGGGAGTTGATACCAGCCTCAGGAAAGTATTTCGCACATCGCAGTAGGAAAGGGACATTGTTTTCATTCAGATTTAGGTTTTATTCCTTGCTGTGCTTATAAGAAAGGAAATTTTCTTCCTTGGAGGTAATGCAGAATTGAGTTTATTGTATGGGTAGATAGTTAAGGGACAACAGAATGTTTCAGGATGTGGTCCAAGCAGAATGGGGCAGCATGGGGCAAAGATTGGAGATAATGTTGAGAAGAGCAAATGTTTGTTTTTTTTTTTTTGAGGTAAACACTCAGAAGTAAATCCATAGGGAGCATAATAAGTCACTGGAAGGCATTTGGGATTTGTTTTGAAAATTGTCTGATTAAACCATGTTCCTCATGCAGCTAGTAAAAACACTGAGCTTTTTTTTCACAATAGATTTTACCTCCTGGGAATTAATGAAAATTTAGAGACTAGCAATTCCAGAGAGAAAGGAAATAAAGACCAGTTATCAAGATGCAAAAAGATCTGAATTAATGCCTCTGTTCTGCCATGAGCATTTTTTATAAATCTGAACAAAATAACTCAGCCTTTCTACCCAAAGTTTCACAAGTAGAGACCTGTAAAATGGATGTAACAACACTTATTTACATTTCCAAAGCTTTCAAAGGACACACAAACAGGAAAAATGTAATATAGAATCATCACTTTTCTGCTGACATCTGGGACACTTTAATAATAGGGTGTGCTGCTCAGGCCCCAGATTTTACCATAAGCTCACAGTGGTTGCTATTTCTACCAGGACTGCAGTTGGGCATAATGTGTTGTTTGACCATATGATAATGATCCTATAAATCTCTTCTGTCCTTGATGCATGGAGCGGTGCTGTGGCCATGTTCCCTGGAAAAGGGTATCTGACAGAGGACATAGGAAAAAAAGCACAGGTGTTAGGCAGGTTGGGGACAACATTTTTTGGGGAAGCATATGAGACAACCAAGGGAAAAACATTAGTGGGATAAGAATGGGAAAGGAGAGAAGGCTTCAGTACAGAGAGTAGACTGGAGGACTGACAAAGTGAGCTCTGGGTGCTGGGCAGGATCGGGGAGGATAGCTCAAATGAGTATAATTTTGTGCTGCTTCGCTGCTTCTCCAGATGGAGACATTTGAGGCCAGGTGTCACTGACAGTTTGCCCTTAAGTGGTGTGCCAGTGTCTGAGATATTTAATAGGTTGGCACTTTTAATCCCTCACTTACAGGAGCACTTAAGTTCACTGACAATTGTTTAAAAGCCATTAATAACATTTAATGGTGGTAAGATGATCAGCTTTTTGTTTTGCATGTAAGCACCACTAATGTAGGGGACAAAGCCAGAGTAATACAAAACAGGTGTTACATTGATCCAAAAATACTGTAATTTTGCTTTCACCGTGATTATTGTAATTTCAGCAATGATTGTGTCTAGACAGCTCAGATGGGACTGGGGTCTGTTGGTGATCAGTTATGGAGCAAAACAGACTCCTGGAAGAGCTGGTCATGTAAATGGGCAGGGCATAGGAAAGGTGGGAGGTGAAAAAAGAAATGCAGAGGAGAGGCTTGTTCCAGGAGGCACAGCAGGTCTCTGGCCAAGAGAGGAACAATATTGAAATCTCCTGATTAGTAAACTGCTATTTAATCTTCTTCCACAGACTTCTGGCATTGGGCTGGAGCATGATTGTCTAGGGTAGCAGGAAATTAATCAGGACTGAATTTTGGGTTGAAGACGTATACTTCCGTAACTGCTTTGTGCAGCCCTATGCAGACACTTAGTCAGATCACTTCCTTTCTTCCAGATCTTTTGGTGGAGGGTAGGTTTTGGATGGTCATCATGTGAGAGAGAAGGTCTGGGGAAAATTATATGCTTTATATGAAAATACAGGGCACAGAAAGGTCATGAGGGGTCTGATTAAAATGAGAAGGTAAATCCTGCAGCCCTAGACAGTTACAGTGAAAATGGTTATATCTCTGGTCTGATCTAATTGCACTTTACCAAGGTGAGATGCCAGTTCTTGTCTAAACTTAAAATTATCCTCTCTTTTCAAGAATGTTAATGTTGAGCACTGTTACTCAAAGCCACAGTGTGCAGCATCTGGGGTCTTTACTGGGCAGCTGGATTGTCATAGAAAATATTATATTCTCCTGGAACAGCCCATATTCATGTAAAGAGCTGCCATTCATGCAGCCTGGGGATACTCCCAGATAAAAACAGTTTTGAAGCTCTCATTCTTCAGCAAGTAAAGCTCTCTCCTTTCTTAGCCCAGATCCCATAATGAGACCTTTCCACCACAACCCAGTCAAGGAATATTTCTCATAGCAGTAGTCTGGTGAGACAGAACTGGTTACTATGTACAGTTGGTATTTAATAGCTCTGACTACCTGAATGTTGGCCTGAGAGTCTTCATGTGGTGGCTGGATTTAGAGGTCTGGTATTAAGGATAATATCTCCTGATACCATTTGTGTGCCTCTACTGCCCATCTGAGGCTTTGAGTATGTGTGGCTAGGAAACTGCAAATTTTAATATGTGGATCTGGGAAGGAACAGGCCACAAACGTGTTAAACCCAAGTGTAGAATTCAGAAAGAAATGGAAACATCACCTTACCAAGGAACTGTGGTCTTGCTGCAAGCCAGTGTACAGCATTTTAGCATGGCACATTACCTAGATTTAGCTGGCAGCTTGTCACTGTGGGACCTTGTGCTGCTTTTCTGTTGTGACTAATGAGCCTCTATGGCCAAGTGGGCTCCTTGCACAGCTACTAGAGAGGAAAGAAAAAGGTTGTATCAGAGTTTATGGGGTTGAATAAAGCCCTTGAGGATATAAGCTCACTTTTTCCTCCTGTTGCTGCTCCAGATTTCATTTTACCTTATAAAGGAGAAAATGCAACAGCAAAGAAGTGAAATTCATTGATGTCTCTGGGCTGCACAGATTGGAAAATGGTGAAACTTTGACAGATTGCGCCACAGGTGAGCAAGCATGGGGAGGTATCTCATGGCCCTGATGTAGGCCAGGGACTGATTTTTGGTCTTGGTATGCATGACATAAACAAGCTACTTCAAGAACCAACTTTCTCTTGCACGACTATGCATCTATTGTCTCTGCTGTGATGAAGTAGAAAGGGAGAGTTTCAAATCAAAGCTGATCTCTATGAATATGTGTACTTGGCCCAGGGATCATCTTTGTGATGGAGGGCTTGACTTTAAGATTCTAATTCAAATAATAAGAAGAATGATGGTGGAAAAAAAATCCATTTTATTGAGGGAAATACACAGTTTAAATGTTTGAGTTTTGTAGTATTGTAGGAATTTGCTGTCAAAACTTATTTTTTTCCTTTCTGCCTGTATAAAAAAAAAATACTCTGAATGCAATAAGAACAAGGTGTTCTAATTAAATAGATTTGTTTACATCTCGTAGCATGAAAAGCTAATTCAGTCTGATATACTGTAGGTTCTTGCACTATCTCTTTCCCACTTCATGTAAATTACCCGGTTTAAGTACTACTTTATTTTAAAATATTTTAAAAGTGGCCTTGATTAAAGAAAAACTGATTTAAGTTCTGTAGTCTTTATTCCTAAAATAGTAGTTTCACTTCAGGGTGCAAGAAGATGGGATGGGGAGAGTAGAAGCAGTACTATACCACAGTATTTCCTCCCAGTTTTATTGCATTGCAAAGGTCCCTACCTTTACTAGTCTCAAGAACTCATAGCCTGTGGCTAGAACACATTTTTATTAAGTGAAGGTTAAAGTCAGGGCCGAAACAGATTCACTATAATATGCTTACAAACATAATAACCTGACCCAGACCTGTGCCATAGTATCAGCTCTAAAACAGAAGCAAAGACAACTTTCCCTGATTGTAACTGCGTTCCTACCAGTGTAAAGACTTCTGCACATTCTCCACCCAGAGAAAACTGGAGAATCCTTAAAGGTGCTTCAATAGGAGTTACGTGGAGGATAAACACCGCAGGAAACAAGGAATCCTGCTGCAAAAACAAAGAAATAAAAGTAAATCTCAGCAACTGACATGACAGGCCTGGCCATCAGGCAATCTTCTGTGGTTATATAGAGCAAGGCTGGATGAAGCTGCTGCAAGGAGGAATAATATACCAATGAATTTGTTCCTTGGGTTGTCAAAGTGTTATCCACAATGAGACAAACAGTAACTTTTACTACCATTTACACAAATTTCAGTTCAGGGACAGGTAGATTAGACAACTTGCATCTGAGAGAAGCAGAAACTCAGGTTCCAGTCCATCCTTGAATCAGAAAGACAGCAATGTCTGCATGCAGCATGAATCAAGCATCAACTTTCTGTTTATGATAGTCCCATCTATGTGGGTTATAAGTGGTAAAAACAATGGAATAAGCATGGGGGAATATCAGACCATTCAAGATTCTCTAAAAGAATTCTCCCTGTAGAAACTCGAGAGCACGTGCATTTCCAGAGACCAGCCAATGACATTGCAGCAATACAGTGTGGCTCAGAACCCTCACTAAGTAACTGCTGCACCATACTTTCATTGCTAGCGCTGGATATGGCCCCTGTAGGTTTCTGCATTCATCCTGAAACTGAGCCTGGAAACTGGTGGTAGTTCTTGACCACAGACTGAGGACTGTCTCAGTTCTCAGTGTTCCCAGTCATCAGAGATGCACAGTCCCTATGACAGCCATAAGAACACATCTATTTTATGACATAAAATTGAGAACAGGAGCTATGATGGCTAGGTATAAAGACAATCTAGTATGGAATGGACACCTCTGTCACATATTCCTCTTCTCTGTAGACTGAATAATCAACGTAATTTTTAATACACTAAGTGCATTAATGTGTATCTATGGAAGGCATTTTTAACAGGTTTTTTTTTTCTAAACCCTGATGCCTAAATGGAATTGAAAACTGTGCTAACTTCCAAAGTTCTTTTTTTGAGGATTAAGAATATTGTTTTTACAAGTTCTCACTCTGCTCCAGCTCTCTGGCAGCCAGAGTTGCAGGAGATGTGGGGATGCTAAGCAACTTGGGCTTGTGCCTCCCTGGCAGCTGGAGCTGTAGGGAGTCTGGGAGCTGGGCAGGAGGTGGGTGCTCAGCCCCTGGCCCCCTGCCTGCTGCAAGACTCCTGCTTTTGTCAATTGCCTGTCTGTGCACCAAAAGTTAAACTGACAAGAACCTTCTGGGGAGGAGGATAAAGAGAACAGCCAGGGAAGATCACAGACATCTCTCCAAAACCGAAAAAAGAATTCAAAAGAAAAAAAGTTAAAAAAAAAAAACCCTCAAAATTGTCACTGACATTGAAAATTCCCACAGAAATTTCATTTTGCTGAAAAGAGCATATTCAACCATGAAACTGTCCCAGTGGGCAAGGGAAGAAAATTAATCATGGAGAACTCTCTGAGGATCCGGATGGTCTCTGTGAAACATGCCCATCACCTTTCAGGATAATGATCAACACTTTCTGAGAGACACTTACCACCTTCTGAGGATTTTGCCTTAAGTTTGTTGCAACTTAGAAATAAGGCACACAGAGGGTAAGAGCTCCAGGGAAGAGTAATTTTCACCTTTCTGGTGCTTACAGCATGATAAAAAACTTTCCTCCGTGCTTTTGAATTAATTCCTCAAAAGTTCCAATGCCTGCACACCCATTTGTTTCCTCATTGTTTTTATTAAACAAGAAAGGCGAGCTTTATTACTGCGCAAATGAAAGCATCACCAGAAGATAGATACTTCCCAGATTCTTATTAATCTCTAAGACTTATGAAGCTGCCTAAATTCAACAGAAATTAACATACTCTACAGTTTTCTTCCAGCAAGTCACTGAGTCCTTGCTAACCTATCTGGAGAAAGAAGGGAAACCAAAAAAGCAAAACCAAAGGAGAAAAAATCGGTATTATTAGGAGGTTGTTGCAAGTCAAAATGTGCATGTGCATTCATGTCTTTGTCTACCAACACAGGGCAAGGCTCTGTGTTATCGTGTGTCACCTACAGCACCATTATAGTAATTTACTATAGACTGTGGTTGTGTAGACAGAACTGTGTGCCACAAAGGAGAGGTCATACTAATAATTAAAGTACAGTTGGATTTGCAATTCAAAATAATTTAAGACTAATCTCCAAAACTGCTTATGTGCAAATTAATGTGGTAGGGCATTAAATGTGTTCTTTCCCCTGCTTTTCAGTGTAAGATTACCTGTGCCTAACTGCATTCACACTTAATGCCTGTATTGTAGCAGTATTTAATATCCCTAACAGAGACCAAGGTCTCATAGTGGTAGCCACAACACATGGGACAGACCCTACCACAAACATAACAGTCAGGAAAAAACCCAAAGGCAGAGCAGATAGGCAAAATGACTTAATTATCCAGGTCAGAGGCTGAATACCCAGTTGAATACTCAAACCAAGTCACTAACACCTAAAAAATCAGAATAAAGGAAACAGAGATAAGAGATAAGCCAGAAATAACAATTAGGGCGGAAGAGACTTGTGACACTGGCAATATTCTTAATATCTTATGCTCTTTTCCAGTGGCAAATTCTATCGTTTGTAGCTTTTATGTGTTGCAGGGATCCAGTTAAATTACATAAAGATGTTGTGCGATGCTGGGAAGGTTTTCATACTCTTGTCATTTTTTTCCCATTAGAAGCAGATGTTTTGCTAATTCTTGAGACGTAAGTGGATAGAACAAAGTTTTCTGTAACGAGACTGAAGTACACATTCCTTATGGTTCTTCTGAAGCCTGTGCTCCCTAAGTGCTATGTTCCAGTTGACACTTCGATTCCCAAAAGTCCTCACCCACTCTTCTAATTCTTGACTATGTTTCACGTATTTACTGCAAGTCAATATTGGTTAGCCAGTGAATATGAAACAGAGAATAAGAAAATTAAAGAGTGTTGATTGCTGAATACCATGTTCCTGGCACAACAGCAACAGCTCACTGAATCATATAAGGTGTCTCAGGACTCCCAGGTCTGTTACTGATGTTGATCATCAGTGGATTCAGTTTCGTGTTCAAAATGCTAAGACTTAATATCCTGGGTTCAGTTTAGGTGGCTTAGGTTAGCACCATAGCTTATAAGGGATGCTTGATGTGAGTAGGGGCATGGAAAAGCAAAAAAAAAAAAAAAAAAGAACCTGACTTAACATCATCAAAGAACAACATATAACATACGTTTGAGAAAGGATTAGGAGGGCCTGGGGTCCCCTGAGATGGTATGAAAATCATGACTTGTGTATTCACAATCTATACCTTTGTTTATTTGTAACGTGCTGAGATACTTCAGCACACTGTTTAGTTTTTCATAGTAAAGTCACACAGACAACAAAGCCACACATTGGGTGACTTGTGACATAGTGTATTGCAGTTTGTTCCTTGAAGTTGCATGGCAGGTTGGAGCATCTGTCTGAATGTTGTTTGTGCAGAGTTCCTCCCTCAACTCATCTAAGTACCAGATATTCTGCGCATGTTTTCTCACAGCCATCTTCCTTGGCTGGTGAGTAACAGAAGACCACAAGTGATGCACATCAATTGCCTTCTATTTGCCCCATATCAGGACAGCACAAAGACATTTATGAAAATGAGCTGATCTGCAGCAACTTAGGTAAACCTACAGCTCCAGAGCTAAGCTAAAGTCTTTCTGATGAAAATCTTAATCCCTTGTAACTAATTTAAAATTATTCCTGAAGAAATGAGAGACAATTCTTTGGTTGCCCTCTGTTTTATGGTTTGATAGTGTTGTTTTTTTTTTTTTTTCTGGTTTTGGTTTTTTTGGGGGTTTGTTATGTTTTTTTGTTACCTCCCCC
>JAOEHY010015239.1:0-21511 GCA_025447955.1 Psilopsiagon aurifrons
CCCCCTTTTTGGAGTGGGGGGGGGAAGAAGGAGGGGGAAGTGAGTGAACAAAACTGCTTGTTTTACAGCTTAAACCGAGGCAGTTCTTTTAGGAGGGGGAGGTGGGTTAACAAACTGCATGGCTGATTTACAGCTTAAACCACGACAATGTTTTTGCTGTAAACCTCTCAAAATTGAATGATGTCTTAGCAGCAGCTTTTTTCATTTTGAAATGAGGCATGTGCTAAACAGCTAGCACAAAATGCCCATTCTTACTCTCATTCGTAGGTAAAGTGATATTTAACAGAAGCAGATACAAAAGTTACCAGCTGCAAATTACCATTACCAATGTTTGCGCCACTTTATATTTCTTTTTTCTTCTAAGTGTTCTTGTTGCAACTGTATTGCTACCTAGAAGCAAAGAATAGTTTATTTTGCTTTCAACTCTAACAAATAGCTACTGAAAACATTTGCTGCTTCCATGCTTTGATGCACCAGTGGCTGAAGTAAAGCATGCCCTTTTCATCCAGCTCTTCAATGGCTTTTCAGTTGAGAGTACCATTAAAGAGTTCATGACAATCCATAGAATTCTTGTACCCCAGTATCCATTTGAAAGACTGCAGGCTGCGGCAAACTCTATGCTAAAAACCACATTTAATTCAGTTTTCCTAGCTTTATTTAATTTCAGATTTTAAGAGTGTGGGAAAATCTATGGGAGATAAGCAGTATTTGCTTTGAGTTAAAATCAAGTACCATACTTTTGTGAATGCAACTGTCTGTAGAGTATTCAGGCCTGTTTTCTCTTTCTCCAGGTAATAAAAGAATAAATAAGAATGAAAGAGTAAATGTTTGAGGGGTATTGAGTGTACAGTTCTGAAGAGGTGTGTTTTTTTGGAGGAGAATATTGGGCTGGAGCCTGAGCACTCAGGAAAGGTGCTGTGAAAAAAGGGCATGAGCTCTGAAGGCAGAAGATCCAGAAGAATGATTGCTTAAATGGAGATTGCAGATAAACACTTCATATTATCCAGCTGGGACCTGAAGGACCTGTGGCCCAAGGGCAGTGATGAATAGTGAGGCTCAAAAGAGGGCAATAAATCTTAAACTTGCTATTGTACTGGGAAAAGAGCAATTGTGCATCTTAATTATTACTGTACATCTCCATTTTATTATATGACTAGGCACCTAACCCCTGCTAGCTTCTGGACTCCCATAATGGCTTGTGATAAAGGACTGCACACTTATTTTTGTGGTCTTTTCCCAAATGGAAGTTTATCTTCAATGGGAGTAGTCTACATTCATATGTATAACATAGCTATCTACATATGAACTATTTGTCTAAATTTCCTGTATATGAAGGACGTGACATAGGACCCTTCCAGGACAGGATTAATCTCATTCACAGGTGGATGTTAGCAAAGAAACAGATAAATCACATTTTGGAAGTTCCTGTTAGTCCTCAGTTTCTACTCAGTCCTTCTTGATGACTCCCTCAGATGTAGACACATACAGGTTGCTCACCATGGGAGAAAAATCATCCCACCATGCCTGCACCAGGGTTCTCAGGGACCCTGCCGAAGGCTGTTACCAAATACTGGTATGAGTACAGGCCAAAACTCCCCGTCTGATGTTAGTACCTGTGCACTTCCCCATGGTTCAGTGCTCTTCATTTACACGGATTGAAAACCATCTGGTTTGGTTGATTATGGAAGTTACCGTTTAAAGATTTTTGGACAGACATTTCTGTTCCTTGGTGTTGATCCTCTTTTGACCATCGCATATTGTTTACATTATAGCTCATACATACTGAAACACAACCTGCTCAGAATAAAGTACATTTTGCTTCCAGTTGGTCAGGCAGGCAGCAGGGTATGAAGCTCTGTAGTGACACACCACAATCAGGGAAAAAGAGAAGAATCAAAACACAAGTTATTCCTGAAATCCTGTCAGCAGTCAGTGAAACTGGCATAGTCTTTGAAGGGCAGAAAATACAAAAATTACTTACAATAGTCAATTGTGCAGGCTTTCCTCAAGGAGCCATTTTTACCCTCAAATTTTTGTCATAGGAAAAAAGGAAGCCAACATGATTTGCAAAGTTAAGTCTATGTTGTCAGCGTAGATAAAATCTTGACAGGCCAATGAAAGAATTAATCAGTCCAAGTCTAATAATTACAGGAAAAGAAAACAGCACTATTACAGGAAGAAATTCTCAAATAATAGAGTTAAAAAAGAGTTAAAATTCTTGTGAAAGGTTCGTAACATCCACCTCTCTATCTCCAGTGTTGTGCTCACCCTTCTGTTGCCTCCACAGGTGCTAAGGCGGTTTGATTCAGTGTGGCGGTAGTTATTTGTTCTCCTTGTAACCCCTAAAACTGTCTTTCCCCGACTTACTCCCACATCTGTGTTTTTTTAGGCCATTTGTTTACAGCCAAAATTTCCAGTGTCATCTTGAGCCTCCCTCCGGTCCTGGCATTTCATGACTGTAATCCCCTGCATTGCATTTATTATGGTAAGGGCGTAAACATTTCATTCTAACAAGTAACTGCTTATTAACCACTCATACTACATATAATGGTTGTGTCACACAGTTATATAAAATTACACCAAAGTAAAATACAGAATTGTAGAATCATATAATGTCTCTAGTTGAAAGGGACCCATAAGGATCATCAGATTCAATTTCCTGCTCCTTACAGGACTACCTAAAGGTAAACCATATGACCATCGTCCAGATGCCCCTTGAACTCTGGCAGATTTGGTGTTGTGATCACTTCCCTGGCTAGCGAGTTCCAGTGACTGACCACCCTCTCAGTGAAAAACCTTTTCCTAATGTTCAGTCTGAACTTCCCCTGATGCAGCCTCATTCCATTTCCTCATGTCCTTTCACTGGCGTCCAAAGAGGAGATCAGCATATGAGACAATTACCGCCCGATCATGAGAAAATTGTTACAGATAAACAAAGTAAACCATGCTAAAGCAAGCTCTGCAAAGCCTGATAAGTCCCAAGGATTTTCAAAGTTGGAATGAAATTCATGTTCTGCTGCTAACCATAGCAATGCTGTATTTACTGAGCTGTGGGGCTACATGGGTCCTAAATAATTGGAAATATGAAAGTAACCCACCCTAATATTAGTTATCACTTAATAGTCTTCAGTATATTTAGTCTAGGGTAACTAACAGCATTCAGTTCTTATGTGTAATGTGTAAATCCTTATCTTCCTTTTAAGTAAGGAGTAGAGATTACGAAGGTTAGTAGCAGTAAGCAAATGTAGTGATCATTGTAGATTAGCAGTCATTAAATGCTTAGCATAAAGCAGCTGTTACTTTGATATGATATACTGTACATTCTTTCTGCACTGTCAAATATAAAGGGTTAAATTTCCCTGAGTGGAATCAGTATTTCTGTGCTGTCCTTTCTCATTATAGGCTTGGTTCTGAATCATTTCTCCTGTACATGCATTTTAAAGGTGTGTAATTAACTGGTTGCAAGTTGTTAGGCAGTTGATGAAGTGTGCATGGGGCACTGATTTGTTTTCTTTATTTACATGTTTCCCATAATACTCTGATAAGAGCAGGATGTTGAGGCTTTTTTACCCTTTGCATTATTCCTTGCTCGTTTCATCAGATTAAGAAGTCATTTGTGAAGCCATTTGCAATTCCTCAAATTCCAATTAAAATTAGTGTCCAGGGAAACCTTAATCAAAAAACAGAAGTGCTACAGTATGAATGCAGACCAGAAAAAAAAAAAAAAAAAAAAAAAAAAAAAAAAAAAAAAGAAAAAAAAGAAAAAGAGAATAAAGATGTGGACAGGCTGGAGAGGTTCCAAAGAAGAACCACAAAGATGATCCAAGGACTGGAAGCCTGCTTTATGAGGAAAGACTGAGAGAGCTGGGTCTGATCAGTCTTCAGAAAAGAAGGCACAAGGAGACTTTATCACCATGTTTCCATATTTAAAGGGTGGCTACAAAGAAGACAGAGACTCCCCCGTGCAAAGACTCACAATGAGAAGATGAGGGATAAATGATACAAGTTACTACTGGGGAGATACTGACTGGACACAAGAGAAACAATTTTCACAGTGAGTAAAACAGCCATTGGAATAATCTCCCCAGGGAGGTGGTGGATTCCACAGCACTGGACCCTTTTAAGATTCAACTGGACAGGGTGTTGAGACATCCAGTCTAGATCATGCTTTGCCAACAAAGACTGGACCAGATGATCCTTGAGATCCCTTCCAGCTTGGTATTCTATGATTCTATGAGCACTCCTGTCACTAACTGAAATTACTAGGTTAAAGAAGTGTCTGGCTTTATCTGAAATGGAGCAGTACAGCTGACCACTCTCAGCTTGTGTAACAATATGCTGGTTTTGAAGATCAAGACACTTTCTGTTCAGTTTTAACAAGGGAGAATAATAATTGTGTGGGGCAATCCACCCTTCAACCAAGCAGTAGGGAAGAAGATGTTTTAAGACATCTTCATCACTGGGGTCTTAAAAAGGCCATCATTGAGTGCCCACCCTTTAGTGTTTGTAGCCACCTTTATTCTAGCATTGTTTCTAGCAAGGGTAATGAATAGCTTGCCCCTTATAAGTCCATCTTTTACTTACTTTTACTGGTCCTAGTTCTCCTAGTGAGAATTGTCCTCTGTGGGTTAGTAGAGCAACATGGTTTGCAACACTGCATACAGGTTGCCTTCAGGTCACCCCCACGCACACTTTGCTATGAAGGTTTTGGTAATCCTCCTGAGTCAGGACAGCGGACCTGATAGGAAATTAGGGTGCCATGAATCCTTCTTAACCTACAGTGCTGGTGCCTCCCAGAAGACACTACTATCATTTATTTTGCACCTAAGTCTGTATTAATTTTACTGCCATCATTAATTAAATAACTTACAATTAACTTCCAATTTGTAGTAAAAAAGAAACAAACAAAAATGAGACACAAACCACAAACAAAACAAAACCCCCAAACCCACACAAATGCTTCCTGTTATATTTTTCCTATATTGTACCTCAGAAGAATGTCAGTTTCCACTGGCTATATCAACAGTCACTATAGCTGGAAAATGGGAGAGCAGCTTGGAGAGCATCTGGCATCCAGCTAAGGTGGACCCACCACAGTCCCACCTGCAGCCCTGGTGAAAGGACTGCAGGACTGAGTGCTGTTTGTGTTCACGCAATACACTCCCAGTGTACTGCCCAACTGCTTGTGTCCACACTACATCAAGGATGCAGTGTGCTCAGGTCTGAAACCTGGCCTCCATGCCACCTGATACGCTTTATCATGGCTCCCTCTTTTTTGTGCCCATCTCTCTTTACATCAAGACCCAAGATCTCTCTTGTAGCCTTTCATAGCAGAGTGGCTTCATGGCTGATGACAGTAGCTGGCATCTGCATGAGTGAAGGAAAGGCTTAGGTACAGACCTGCTGCCTGGAAGGTGGCCATTCCAGGTTCATACAGGTGTGCACTGCAGGTGCTTAAAAAAAAGTTTCTGTAGATTCTATAACATTCATGTAGGTGAACTAACTAGTTTATTGCAAAAGAGATCTCTATAGTCAAGATAACACAGCATACCGTGCTAGCTTAGCAGTGTAGGCAGAGCACATGTTCTTTTCCTGCATTTACTGAGGGGGCAGTAATGACTGTTGTAATCAACTCTCGAGTCTTGCTGATCACTGCGGGCAGTTCATTTCTGCTGAGAGGTCACACAGCCACAGTTTCAGAGTACCCGTTTGCTTTGTTTCAGCTTGCTAATGTTTACCTCAGGGGGTAAGAAGGCTCTCTCTTTACACACGCAGTAGCAACGGGTCCAGAGCGCAGATTGCTGCATTCATAGCTCTGTGCTGCAGGAACATGTCTTCTCAAGGGAAGAGGTGGATGTGACACAATATGCATGTATCCAGACAGAGTTGCCTTCTCCTCCCTCCCTCCTAGGTCTGTGGCAGCTGCCACATCTCTCCTGGAACCAATTTCTTTGCTTTTTCCCTCCTGCGTATCTTCAGTAGTTCAGACAAATTTCTCGACCCTTTCCTTTTAGAGCAGATATCTCCCTCTGTTGCCGTAACAACAGGAACACTCGGGAGCTGGAGCATTTCCTTTCTCTTCTGACTGAAAACAGCCCCTCACACTTTGTACCCATGTACTTTACCTTCATCCTAATATACTGTTGGCAAAAAGCATCAGCATCAGACTGAACTATACCACATGGTCCTGTCCTGCCTGTCCTCAGGGAAGTGAACTGCCTTGTAGGTTCACATTAACATATACACTGCCATGTCTGCTCAGTCTTTTATTTCCAGTACTCAAACTGCAGCAATGGTGATGAAAAAAGGATGGAACATAGAGCTGATACTATGAGTGGTAGCTAGTATAAAGGAAAGGAGAACAGCTGTCCATGTACTAAGCCTCTAAAGTTGCTCAATGGCTGCTAACCGTGTATATCCCAGCTCTTTCCCATGCATCTCTCCTGGCTTCAAAGCTAGATTTTACTGTGTGCCCTGAATTCTTCCATCTTTTCTGTGCATGTGACTTGAAGATGCTTTTTATCTCATGAGATCTTATCAGCTTGTTACAAGTCAAACAGATGTCATTGCAGAAGATACCTGCAATGACATGTCTTCATATCTAGGGATGCGATACAGGCAGTACTCTTTTTCAGGCTTTGCTAGTGGGAAAGGGAATAATAGGACCAAGAACCTCCTGCTTACTTTTTTCTAGAGAAAAGATATGTATTGCAGTAAGACTTAGCAACAAGCTAAAGTCCTCAGAACCACAAGCTACATAATATTTACAGATAAGTACCTCCTGTTTGCTGGTGCAAGCACAGGTTAAGAACAAGCACACATTCCTGACACACAGACTCTTGCTTGGCATGGTAATTTCCAGTTCCTGGACTGCATGTGTCTAAAACTTTTCCATGGAGCATAGACAGCTGCAAAATATTTGGAAGAAAATAAGAGCCATAATGTGGGCTAAATCTGTATCAATAACATATGGCCATAAAAATATGCATGCTGAAGAATTGCTGGGTTTAGTTGCCTTAAAATTCTTGGCCTAGAGTTCAGACTTGAGCCATTGACCTCTGACCTCCATAAAATGTGCTATCACAGACTGAAAAAGCCCTCTCTAAAAAATCAAAAAGAGAACTGTGTGTAGCTTCCTTACGTAGAATGCTATTTGTAGGCCACTTGATGCACAGGTCTTCCACTTCACCACCCTCACTGAATGCTGCCAGAAGGGTTGCCTTTGACTGGAGAAATGGCTACTGAAAAGGTTATTGCAGATGCTTCTTGCAGACTAGACCAGCAAAGTTCTTGTCTTAAGAAGCTTTCCTTCTAAATTAAGGTGACTGTACAGTGAATCTGGATATTGCAGGAGCTGATCCCTGTGCTGTATGTGTCAAGGCTATTCTGGGAGAGTCAGGTACAGTGACTATTTGGTCCAGCCTGAACTATTTAATGAGCAACATGAATAGCTGTGGCTTGAAAGTGTTGACCTCCTTCTGTTATGGAGTAGAACTCATGTAAATCACAAAGGACATATTGGGATACGGAGGTAGGGGACAGGCTTGAGCAAGCTGCTGGCATTCTTTGGCGTAGATGATCCTGTGAGGAAAGCACAGGACAAAGCTGATATAGCTTGTGCACTCTGGTTGCTTGAAGGGTCATGCCAGGCAGCTGCTGGGTGCATGTGGTGTGTTTGTAAGGTCAGAGGTTGCTAGAGCAGTGCTGAAGGCCACATTATGTTGCTGCTGTTCTAGTTAGCCCGTTAAGTTTGGTGAAGGTATTAACATAAGGCTGAAAACAAGGAGTATGTTTGATTTCCGTTATGGACTAAGTGCATCAAAGCCATCTGTTGCCCCATCTGGAAATACATTGGAAAGACCATCCCAGCCACCACTCAAACTGAGAATAGATGTACCAGTTCTCTGCACGTGCTCTCTCTGATAGCTCCAGTGTCAACACCTAGACCAGATCATCTGGGAAGTGCAAATCTCCTCCTCCATCAGCCAGGGAATTTGAGGATGCAGCTGCTCTCAGAGGAAGACAGACTAGTGTTCTGTGGAGAGCTTGGCCACTGGTAGTGATATGATTTGGCTAAGAGGCAGTCCACAAACATGCAGCCATGCCAGAACTTTCAAGGCTGGATTCACGAATGATATCTTCAGTGCCCAAAGCCTGAATGTCCTCCTTTTCCTCTCTGTTTTCTTCACCTGGAAAATGAGGGAGTTCTTGTCACACTCCACTATCACCACACCAGGAAACATTAACGTGACAAATTCATATTAGGCTATTTTATTATCAAAATCTGCTTAGAAAACCTCATCTGCAAAGCTGGAGTGCCTCTGCCATCATCACAAGTGAGAGGCACAGGCATCCTTTATTTCCTATGTTTTAGTGCAGAATAAGTTGCCAGTTCATCTGTGAACATCTTGAGTTATCCAAGCAGTGACTTCCTCACACAGATGCCAGATCCAGACAAAGACCTTTGTGAGGAAGCTTCATATATGACATCTGCATAGAGTAGAAGGAGTAAGCTTCCCGACAGGGTCAGGTGGAGCCCTGAGTTACCTGCCTTATAGCTTAGCAGTTAGAGTTGACTGGGCATAGGACCATCATGTAGTTAAACATGAGGCATCATGCACATTGCTCATGCCAAAGTTAATGAAGATTGATGCCAGGCATGATAAGCCAAGGATAACAGAAGAACACAGCAGCCCAAGTCAGATTGCACAGACATGCAGGAGCTGTATTAGCAGATTCAAGCAGATCCAGAGAGCCCTGCAGGTTGATCCATTCAACTGTAGAGCAAGGAGGTGCCCTGCAAAGCTGAGTACTTCCAGGTTTCTGGCCTTTGCTTTGCAGCTGCCATTCACAGTGCAACATGGGTTGCTCCAAGAGTTAATCAGTGTCAGGAGGACAGGAAATTGGCCTCAAGGATGTGCCAGATGTGCTGGAGGGACAGCCACTGCCAAAAAAGGTAATAGTTTTATAATTTACATTGTTTGTATGTAACTAGTTACAAAATATTTTAAGTGATCATACTGAGCAAGCCAAAACCAGATTTTTCCCCCAGTGCTAGTTTTCTCTCTCTGCAGCTTTTTTAAAGACAAATTTGTAGGTGATACTGGCCCTGAGAATTGTCAAACACACAAAAATGGTCCTTACCAATTTAAAAAGACCAGCCCCAAAACCTCACAGAAACCCCAAGGGAATGGACATTGTTAGACTCCTCGTCAGGATCTTAAAGTATGTTTCCAAGATTTGATATCGTCCTGTCAAATTTTCCATTCTGGTCTACGAAGGAGATATTTTTCCCCCTGAAAACCCCTACCCTTAATTATACTGCATTAAGTAAAATCAGCAAGAGTGGTTTTCAGTGAGAGAGTGGGAGCTGAAATGGAAGTGGAGAGCAGGCTGAGAACTAGTGAGACAGAAATACTGAACAGCAGAAGCATGAGGAAATTAAACCAAGGCATGCATGGCAAAGTGTATTGAAATGACAAATAGGAATGTGGAGGAATTGGTAGGAGAACAAGCGGGGGACAAGCAAGCAGAAATATAATAGAGCATGTGGGTGACTATGAAAGACCAACGGCAAAAACAAAGAGCCACTTACAATAGGCAGGAATAATTAAGCTCTGTAATTACGAAATCCTGCTGTGACTGAGCTCTTATGCAATTATTGATCGGACACACACCCTGAGCACAGCACTTCCAAGAGGATGGCAACAGTTTCTCTTTTGTTCTCAATTCATCCAGTCCCCACCTCAGCCGGCAGTGGCATACGTGGTATCATTGTTTGCTGCACAAGCAGCAGCACTGCCAACCATGGACAGCCACAGCAGCACCGTGCTGGTTAATCAAAACCTTCCTGGGAGCAAACACCAGGCTGGAAGGGCAGTTATAATTAGTTCCTAGTAAGCAGCACGGCACTGGCAGCGGCACCACCATATCATTCTTTAAAGGTTTTCTTTACTTATGCTACGTGGATCATTTATTATTTGCAATTATTGTTAACTTAGAAAACATAATACAATATTTATTAATAGATTTAAAACAAGTATGTGACACAGTGTTACAGAACAGTGGGTGTCACTGTTTAGAGCAATTGGCATCTCCGGGTCTATTTAGTGTGTATTTCAGGGGCCTTATTATAGGTTGCCAGGTCATCATGTTCCGAGCACATCTTGTTTACTGAACCAATTTTTACTTTTAATTGTATAGCCTGGGCTGAGTTAAAATGTTTTTTGAATTACATCAGCACCTTCTGAATCCAACATCTTCAAAGAACAGTTAGCTGCACTCTTTCAGAGCTGCATTTCTTAACCTCCCATGGGAAGAATCCCTTCTAAACACATGAAATTAGAGCCAATAAAGGACTAAGGCATCAGATGTGGAATTGAGATGCTTAAATCCAGAGTTATGGTCCAAACCCTACTGCTCAGCTGCTGTATAACCTTGTGGATAATTCCTCATTTGACCTGCAAGTTCTTTGTGAAATCCTGCCTTCCTGCAAGCATACAGCTGTGGTTGCACATACTTAAATCAAGGGACTGAGCAGAACAGGCTTTTAAATCTGATATAAATTATCAGACCATGACTTACACATATCCCAAGGGATCAAGAGTCTCAAACCCTCTAAATATGGCTACTTGTTTTAAAATAGCAGCATTTAGTGTACAAGCACCATGTAGTTAGTGGAACCTGTTGGGAGCAGAAGAGCTTGATCCCAGTTTCCTGCTCACCTTTTGGTTTCAGTTTCAGGAGCTCAGGAGTTCCTAGGACTGATCCATACATCCCAGACCAAATGTGCTGTCTGTATCCGTGTACAAAAGAGACACTAGCTGCTGTTGCTGAGATGTAAAAGAAAATGGTGACTTACTCCTGCAGTTTCAACAGCTCCTACCTCATTCAGACTGCATATTCTAAAATTCCCTGCTAGACCTCAAGGGCCATAGACAAAATGAGTAATTCCCAAAACCTGATCAGGTCAGCGTACAGTTCAGGCATTGAACCACCTGCTCCTGTAAAATTCAGTCTTGGTACTTTGTAGGAGACAATTCCCAACTTTGTAGCTTAAACTCATACCTCTGAGGCACATTGTATGTTCTCTGGAAAGAAATTTTGAGCCCTTAGGGGCCATTTTTGTAAAACACTCATCCTGAAGACTAGTGAATTTAAGATGGGGATACCTGAGATAGATAATAGTTATATGGCTGAATGGTTTTTAGTCTCTTCTTGCTGTCTGCCTAAACCACGATACTCAGTTTCTTCACATGTGCACACACACATTAAAGTAGAAATTTCTGGGTGTAAATTAGCTGGCCATTCATCTGTCGTCTGATCACTTTTGTCCATTCTGCATGGGTTGTGTACTCTGGACAGGCAAACTCCTTTGTGCAACCCTACCTGTGCCAGAGGACAGTAACAGGCAGAGGAGACATGACGGGAGTTTAGGCTTTTCACTCTGGCTGCTGGTCACATCTATGTGATGAGCTGCATTCTTTCATAAACTCACCAGTAATACATACTGTAGTTTCCAAGGGCACATAATTAGTCAAATCTAATGCAGTCATCTATTACCACACTGTATTTCAGTTCCCATCACTTGACCTTGAAACCACTTACTTAAGACATGCAAGATTTTTCTTCAGTACTGAGAAAGGGTTTCTTTTTCATTGATTCCTTGACCATTTTCAAACATTTTCTGAACTCACTTTCTGCAGGCTTTAATCCTTACATTCCTGCATGAGCCACTGAAGTTGAATCTCACAACCAACAGCTTAGTTAGGAGCTAATAATATGAAATTTATTGGTGGAAACTAGGGAAATCAAGAGAAATCATCCTAAATTTTTTTTTCAGACTTCAGTTACACATATGCATATATCTGCTTGCCTGGACAAATGGAGGCGTTACACTGCAAGTTTTTGGGTCTCTTATTAAAATAGAACCCCTCAACGATAGCATTCACTTAAAAGCAGACATGTTTTTCGTTTGCTTCTATTGGTACGTTCACACATAAGCTTACAGGGCTCATTTTCTCTCTCAAAGTTCTTCTCAGTCCTATAGGAAAGTTTATAGGCAATGAAACTTTTAAAGCTTAACATAAAAAAATACTTAGCATAAAATAAAACTTCAAGATCAGAGAATTAATACATTGGCCACTCATAAGCATATTTTAGAAAATTATGTGAAAATGGGTTCAGTTACTGCCAGGAGAATTCTTCTGCAAACTGGTCAATAAAAGAATATATACAGTCTTTGCAGGGAAACAGATGTTGCAATACACTCTCTATTTATGTACCTAGGGCTAGTGCCAACTATAAATACCTGGCCTTTGTATTTCTGCCTTTCTCCATCTCCTTCCCACTCCTAGGAATGCATTGCCCTGAGGGAAGCACTCAGGGGCAGCCAGTCCTCAGGGCAGCCACTTGAAGCTACCTGGAAATCCTTAGTCAATAATAAAACTGCAGGACAGCCAGGACTGGAACTCCATCATTGCTAAGGCTGGTGTTTACTGAGGTGAAAGAGTCCCAAGTACTGTCCCAAATCCTCCGCTGAGGACAGGCACCTCCATTAGCTATTTTAAAGAGCCGTGAGCTCTGGTACTTTGCTCCTGCTGGTGATACATGCAATGTCTTACCAAAATGTTTATGCAGGGAGCTAATAAACAAGTTGTGAGAGCTGCTCTCTGAGTCTGCTTCACTTATTAAATGACAAATGAAATTAGCCAGGCAGCCTGGAGGCAGGCAGGTAATCGTGACTTCCTGCCCTCCCCAGAAATGCATGAGTGGAGTCATGCTGTGTTGGACAGGGCAGCAAATTGCTAATTATGTCACCCAAACTGGGAGAGCTTTACCAGGAGAGCCTTGCCCTGGGCTGGCAGCCTAATAAGAAGAGCATTTTCCTGTGCTGTGGAAGCTGCTGATGACGAAGAGCTGCAGGCTATTTTCAGTGGGGAGCAACTAGCACACCACATGTGCAACTAAGTATTGAAAACGACACAGGACAACAAATAACAAAAGCACCTCTTCATTCTTGTGGGTTTGACATTTATCTGGGTTTAATTTGGAAATCTGGGTCCTAGGCTTGCCAACTAATAGTCACCATAATTAAAGTGTATGGCATATAACGTGGACACATGCATACTAACATTGACATAGTTTTACACGATATTTAACATACAATTTGGGAAGGGACTACCCCTATACTGCAGGTTTGCCCCAAGTTATGAGATGGTCTCCACAAGCACATTGTAGTAGTCTCCACAATGGTCCAAGATTTACCTGGGAACTAGGTATAGATCAGCCACATACCTGTTGTGTGCTTTAGCCATGGGGCAATGGTGGAAGTGCTGCCTCTTCTAGTCATATTTTGTTGGTGTCTTCTTTTCAAGGAGGAAGGCCATGGGAGCTAGCAGGTTGATCACTGCAGACTTGCATGTGATCTACATGCCTAGCTACTCAGCACAGTTATGATGGAGGCATGCCATACTCATGGCAGTTTGCAAATCTGGGGAGTGCTGAATGCAAAGAGATATGTTCACAGTCTTTTAAGTATCAGCAACAAAGACTGTGTGAGGTCAGGCCTTGTCCTTTTGGCTCTCATAGTTGAAAACTTTGGATGATTGCATACACCAGGTGTCAGCTGAATATGTATATCCCTTTGAATGTCTTGCATTTGATGTATTGTACCTACTCAGTTAAATTCAGTGTCTTTTTCCAGGTTAGACTGTTCCTTTCAGAATTACACTGCTATAAATCCAAAGTAAGTCCACTGAAACTACTTGTTACACCATTTTATTTTTTTTTTTAAATCAGAACTGGATGACTGACTGCAGACTGCAGGTTTGTAACTAAGCCTAAGCAGGAACTAGTTCTCCTAAGGAAAACAGCATTAAGAATTCTTTTTTTCCCAGGTGCCTGAGACCCAGGATTTAAGAACAAGGGAAAGAAAAACAACCTCTGAAACATTAAATGTGAACCTCAAAGCTTTTAACATACAGTAAAATATTTATTCTTAATAAAGAATAGTGCATCTGTTGCAAGTTAGTTAAACTAATTGGCAAACACCGAGCAAGCCAAATGCCTGGAAAAACATCAAGTAACATGTCTTCTGTGAATACTAGTCCAGATTTGTTGAAGCATCATGAATATTTTGTGGAGTTAGTATAATGGTGGCAAATCTCTTTCATATGTCTTTCTTGAAAAGTGAGGCAAGAACTCCTCCACTTGTTTGGTATCAGTTACATAGGGCACACTTCCATAGGATGCACAGGCATTATAGCATGAACTAAGATCAAATATCAGATTAAAATTTCTATACGTGCTGGGGAGCACTGTAAACGTGCACTGATTCATACTTTGATTAGGGGACTTACTAGGGATAAGCCATCATCTGTGTCAGGGCAAATTCTGCATATGTGTGAGGACAAACTAAAAATTAAAGGTGATAATTCTAAAATGTTTTTTCTCTCTGTTTGGGGATCAGTGCATGCGGGTTTGAAGTTGGGGGGGATATTTGTTTGTCATTTTTTTTTTATTCCTTCATACTTAGTTTGGTGTGAAACTGGCATGGGAGGGCGAAGAGTTTTCTGAATTCAGGACTGGAGAGGTAAAGGGAAAACTATTTTCATTATTTATTTGCCTCTTGCAAATTGGGAATAAGCACTCTGGAGTCTGTGGAACATCATCTGGATGACACTTGAATCCAAAATTTTGTTTTGAAAAAGTTACTCTCGTAATAATTTAGTAGCATAAAACATGTTTTTCCAATGATGTGGTATGTAATACTTCATTGGTAATTATTGAATCTGGAGGATTTAGTACACTAACTGTGCTTTGAGACTTCTCAATTTACTTCAGGTTTTACAATTAGCAGGTTTTGTCTGAAGACAGAAAAAATATGGAGATTGTAACATGCCACATTGCTATCATTTATTTCAGACAGCTTAGAAAGAATATGAATGCTTTTAGTTTTCATTTTTAATAATCGCATCCTGTATATCAGAAAGACTTTTTGCAGTTCTAATGTATAGCATCACTTGATTTCAAAACACACTGCAGAAACTGAACACAACTGCGTAGTAACTGTAATTTTATGCTTCAATTTCCACCACACCGGAGCATTTCAAGATTAATCTATTGAAGATGATTGCCCCTGAACACTGATTGTAAATGGTTTACAGAGTTCTACTTTCACCCTGAGTGTGTACCAGATCATATATACATTTTTCATGCTCCTATTAGACACAACAATCTTAAAGGAAGGAATTTAGAGAAAATGATGTAGGTTGCAACCTTCCTTAAAGCAAAAATATTGTAGTGAATCAGTCTTGAAGTTTAAATATTTTTGTCCCAACTGTATGAGAAATTCCAATTCTGCAAAGACAGAAGTAGCTATTCCCAATTGCATGATGCATAACAAAAAACCTCTTACTAATAAACCACTAAATTTAAAACTGTCTTTAGTGTGAAGAGACAAACCAATGCAAAACTTAGGAATACAAGCACTGGAACACTGCTTTTGATTAATTTTATAAGGTCATTAAAATAATAAAACTGTTCTTTGACACATCCTTTTAACACATTCATTATCCACCACCTGTCTCTGGTGTTTATTCCAAACACATTAAGAAAAAAAATTCCGAAACTAGAGTCCCTTCACCTGTTTGTGCAAAAAAAAGGGGCCTTTTTGAAGAACTCAACATCATTTTGACCTGAATATTACCTGCAACATTTTTCTGTGGGTGCTGAGAACTCATGGAGCAATGTATACAGCTTAATAACCTGATCAGCCAGGACCAGCCACCCCTGTGGAGTCGGTATTTCAGTTTTCCTGATCTGTTGATCTGTTGCTTATTCTGTTATTTTCTGGCTCTACTATGCCCTGATTTCCCACTGGAAAGAACACTTAAGGATAGTTCTCATTGAGCTACTCTGACTATGCTGTATGGAAGCATCATTTAATAGGCACTTACTCAAATGCAGGCAAAGCAAATAAAGGATGTCACTCATTTTTCCCCTAGTGCCGTATGACCTTGTCATTATGTCACTCTTCAGGCAGGGCACACACAATAAGACACCTACAAAAGACCTGAGAAGGAGCCACAGCAGTTTGTCTGCTCCAGATAAAAATAAACCCAACTGAGGCAATACCACTTCACAAGGCGCTGCTGACTGCACCACAGCCAGACAGAGGATTCAGAAGATCAAAACCCTGCCATTGTCTGTCATTATTAATTAATCTACTTTTAGTGCTGCTAAGTGTGTTGTCCAAGGACAGCATGGCATGATGCTTTCTTGTCTGTGAGATCCTGCCTCACTGAAAGCACTCATATACATTTCACTTTTAGCACTAGTTTTAAACTGGGCCCTCAAACTCAACTAGATGAGGTTGCCCACGACCACATACAGTCTGGCCTTTAATGTCTTCAGGGATGGTGCATCCACCACCTCTCTGGGCAACATGTACCAGTATTTTACCGCCCTCATTGTAAATATTTTTTTCCTCAAATCCAGCCTGGATCACAGATTGGTTTGGGTTGGAAGAGACCTGAAAGCTCATCCAGTTCCAACCCCCTGACATGGCAGGGCAACCTTCCACTAGACCAGGTTGCTCAAAGCCCCATCCAATCTGGCCTTGAACACTTCCAGGGATGGGGAAGCCACAGCTTCTCTGAGCAAGCTGTTCAAGTGCCTCACCACCCTCACAGTAAAGAATTTCTTCCTTCTATCTAATCCACCCTCTGTCAGTTTAAAGCCATTACCCCTTGTCCTGTCACTACTTGCCCTTGTAAAAAAGTGCTTCTCCATATTCCTTGTAGCTCCCATTTAGGTACTGGAAGCTGCTCCAGGGTCTTCCCAGAGCCTTCTCTTCTCCAGGCTGAACGAGTCCAGCTCTTTCAGCCTGTCTTCCTGTCAGAGCTGCTCCAACCTCTGATCATCTTCGTGGCCCTACTCTGGACTTACTCCAGAAGCTCCATGTTCTTCTTATGTTGGGGACCCCAGAGCTGGACGCGGTATTGCAGGTGGGGTCTCATGAGAGCCGAGTAGAGGGGCAGGATCACCTCCTTCGACCTGCTGGTCTCGCTTTTGATGAAGCCCAGGATACCATTGACTTTCTGGGCTGAAAGCACATGTTTCTGAGTCATGTTGAGCTTTTCATCAACCAACACCCCTAAGTCCTTCTCCTCAGGGCTGCTCTCAATCTATTCTCTGCACAGCCTGTATTTGTGCTTGGGATTGCCCTGGTAAATGCATAGGACGTTAATTTGCTGTTTGAAATTCATAAACATCATGCCAGCAATAAATTCATAATATGGTTTACACAAAGTCACTTTTTTATTTTGGGAAGAACACTCCTGTCTGTTGTCTTTTTCTATAGACACCAAAGTAGAAATCAGAGAGAAACTTGTGGTCTTCAGGGCAAATTCAGGTTAATCTAGCTGTAGCATTTATTCATTTATGTATCATTCATGTTTCTAGAAAAAAGTGTTACAATACTGTTTTCCACAACACATGCATTATCAGAGAAAGACAGCAAACCAGATGTTTTGTCAGCCCAGCAAACCTTCACGAAACAGCTTTCCATTCTGCCACAGAAGGCACAGCTTTGGTTCCTTTCATCAGCCAACCATAGCAACTCATTTCAGTTGTTGTTTGCTAATTAGTTTGAGTTATGCGATCATAGCTGAGATTTTGGCAGCCTTTTCTGGAACAGTTTATTAATGATGATCAATTATGACCAGGTGGAATTTCTGACAGTTGATTTTCTGCATTGCTACCTGACAATAAATGGGAAGTCTTCCATTAGATAAACGCAGTTAATGAGCTGACCCTGCCATCTGCTGTCATTGCTGATTCTGCTTCTGCGGTTTAGTGCCTGCTTGGAGACTCTCAGGTCACTCGTGTTCCTTCATCTCAGTGTGGAATACAGATCTTGCTAATGAGCCAGTGCAGTATTGAAGACCTGTCATTCAAGCTGTGCCTGGTTTCATCTAGCACAACTGCTGAAAGATTCACTTGCAAGATGGGCTGGTGATGTCTTCAATAAAAATAGCACTGAACCAGAAAAGGCTCACTGAGAGAATGTGTGAAATCCACAAAGTTTCACAGTAAGTATAGGGTTGGTGAGAATGATAAACAGCAATTTTGTTTTACAATTTGACATTTCAACTGTTCCTGTGTTCTTTACAGTGCTGCAGCTCATTGCAGGTAAGACAGCTGTGTCCAATACCATGACAGCTACTTGTGAAACTCAGCATACCACAGATACATCACTGCGGCAGCAGTAAGGACACCAGATGAGAGGGCAGTGTGCTGTGCTGCACATCTGTGCCTGAACCTCCCGACATCCCAGGTGTGTGCAGGAGCTCTTTCCACAGCAAGATGGAGGTCGCCCATTTTTTGACCTCATGCAGGGGCTGAGGGGCCAGCAGGGAGCACCCCTGTTGCTCTGCTGGAGCTGGGTAGGAAGCTGCATAATGCAGGTCCATTGAACTGGCTCTGTAAGCCCTGCTTTTCCCACATTTCTCCCCTATAACTCCTCTGCCTTCACGCAGGGCAGGTGTGTAGCCTCCAGTAAGATCAATGGGTATGGCCAGCACAGTTAGTTATGCTGTGGGATTCCCTCTGAAAAAGGAGACTGTTACTAAGGTGGCATTTTTTCTGGCTAATCCATGTTGTGATTACAAGACACTTCATGGAGAAATCAATACAAGAGACATGGACATACCGGAGAAAGTTCAGTGAAGGGCCATGAAGTTGATTAAGAGCATCCTTACTTTTCCTGTGAGGAAAGGCTGATACCTGGGACTGTTCATCCTGGAGAAAAGCAGGCTCAGGAGGCATCTCATCAATGTATATAAATACCTGAAGGGAGGGTGCAACGAGTACAGAACCAGGCTCTTTTCAGTGCTGCACAATGACAGGACCAGAGGCAATGAACACAAAGCAAACACAGGATGTTCCCTCTGATCAAGAATGAGAGGTTGACCAAGGAGGTTGTGGAGTCTCCATCCTTAGAGGTACTCAAAAGCCATCTGAACATGGCCCTGGCAACTGCCTCTAGCTGGTCCTGCTTGAGCAGGGGGGGTTGGACCAGATGGCCTCCAGAGATTCCTACCAGCCTCAACCATTCTGTGATTCTGTGAAATGATTCTTTGTGCTTTCAGCCAAGCAGATTTTGGCGTGAGGGAAAAAGCAGTAGGAAGTAAATACATCCCTTGAAGAACAATGCGTGTACCTTTGTCTCTCAGTGGCTACCTTTGGGGTGTTACAGTAAGTGTTGGAGATGCTTGCGTGCTTCGCTTCATTTGTAAGTACAATATGCTCCCTGGAGCACCGTTGACTCTTTTCTAGGATTAGGAAGCTTTTCTTAATCTGTATTCAAACAAGTAGTAAATTCACAATTTAGAACTGATCTTTACACTTTGAAGGTTTGGGATCAAGGGCTAGCTAGAGAACTTCTCTGAACATGACCACTTCTGAGCTGAGAGATTATGTACCACTGACTTTTTCTGTATTCTTTCTTCTTTTCTACCCTGTATCTGCACAGGACTGGGGGAAAACAAACCCAAGAAACATCTTCTCAAGGAACAATGTAATAGAAACCTACATAGCCACCAGGGAAAACCACTACTCAGCATTGTCTCACACAGAGGGGAAAAGCCCAGTGAAGTATGCGGTAAAAATACAGCATTTCTCAAGAAGTAGCAAATATTTCAGAAGTCAAAATAGATCTTTATGACCTGAAAACCAATTTTCCCTCTTTTTCTGCTTGCTGCCCTGTAGACCCTGCCTGCAAGTTTGAAGAATCAGGTTACGACTTGCTTTGATTCTGCTTGGTGATCGTTATGCAGCTCAGGTTTTACAGCTATAAAAACTCCACTGAATTATAGCTTTAGGGGTATTGACAGGATGTGCATGAGTTCTGAGAAAGAACTGGGAGAGGGGACTGCAGTTGTAGAAAAACTCTCCTTGATAACATAAAAAGCTTCTATCCAGTGTGCAGTCTTTCTTTGCTACAGTTAATGGCCTGAGGAGAGTGCAGCACAGTAACACTTGTTGCTCTGTCTAATGTACTACCTGAAACAAAAGAGCTGGATTTATTGATGTGTTTTGTTCATGGCAAAGTCTATTGTGGTCAGTGTTATGCTGTTTTATTTTCTTCAGGTGGGACTGAATTCATTAGATACCAGCTTCGTTTACCCAGCTCCTGTTGGGCACATGCCAGTTTCTAACAGTATTGGATTCATTTTACTGGGTGTTGTATCACACCCCTGGCTTTACTGCAGCACCGTGTTCACAGAGGCTGAGTAAGCATCTCCAAACCAAGCACAGTGGTCAGGCCACAGCACACTGCTCCAGACAGCATTCCTGTAGCACACCCGCCTCTTGCAGCAGATGGCAAAAGTGAGACAGGTGCTGCAGCTCAAGGCATGCGGGCAGCTGCCTTCAGAACTCTTTGGCTTCCTTCCACCAGAGCGCATTCTGAGTACGAGGACAAATCATTGCACACAATACATCCCTTGAATAGCAGCTCATCCAAACATCCAGAGCAATGGCCTCTCAAGTCATTTAAGGTTTCAAGTGTAGATTCAGCATTTGCTCCCCGCCCTGGAGTGGTTTGTTTCCCCTTACACCATGCTCAGCAACCCTCAAAAACCCTCCAGTGTATCTACTGGCATTATTTCTCTGTGAAAAGAAACAAGGCAAATGATTTCCATTTACAGGGTGTTTTGGAACTGAGTTTCAACCTTTAGCAAAACTCAGCCCTGCAGGACGTTACCTACACCACCTCCTGGTTTTAGTAAATTAGTTTAGTCAGCTTAGTCCCTGTCCTTGAGCTACCGACATGTCTATGAACACAAACTCCAAGAGATGCTTCACAGATTAACTTCCCCCACAGTTTTTGCTCCAAAGGCCCTTGTGGTCCTCCCCATGGGAGTGGATGTGTGCCTTGTGCTGCATCCCTTTCAGGCTGTGCTTCTGAAATATTCCACATGGAAAGGGTTGAAGCAGCTCCCCACTGGTGGCCTTTCTTTTGAAAAGCAAGAGGAAACACTTCAAGGGAAGCCAGTGAGGTCAAAGGAAAACCAGCAGCAATAACAGTCTGTCACAAATAAGCAAGAATGTAACGCAGAGTCCCTCTGCAAAATAATTTCTCAGGAAGTGGAACAAATTGAAATATGCTGGTGGATCTAGTACCAATGGTAAATCAATTATGTAAACCATTTAAATACATAACCGAAATCAGCAGTTTTTAAGCTATCAGAGCAGCTATTTCCTATGAAATTTTGACATGGATTTCCTTTCTAAAATACCGAGATGCTCATTGCAAAATACTCTATGAATTATGCACCACTGGGTAAGGAAAGAACAGTTTAGGAAACCCAGAGAAATATGTTAGTATTTTTCAGGGCTCTGTGATTTAGAAAGTCTTTGCTCTTGCAAGTCATGGCAGCGACTTTCCTGTCCTCTCTAAGCCACAGCAAATGAGAAAAAACCCCACCCCAAAGCCTTTGTAAAA
>JAOEHY010015241.1:0-29604 GCA_025447955.1 Psilopsiagon aurifrons
AACTTATCAAGATGCAGCCAATCCAGATCAACCAGTAATCACAGCTGGGATTCAAGGATTACTAAATGAAACCCTGTGCCATGCAGGAGGACAGTCTAAAGGATCATAATTGCCTACTTATGACCAGAGATGAGGCTTCTGTTCAGTTTTATTTTCTAAATAGTAGACCAAGAGAATATATAATAGGCTATGAAAATAACAAAAACCTCTTTCAAAACAGCAGTATTTCCCCTTTTTCATATCATTGCTGTTTCATTGAATAGTCCATTACACCCATATACTTGGGTGGGGAAGGACCGGGAGAAGACAAAGATATCTACATCAAACTTCATTAAATGTTCTCTCTCTTTTCTTACACCATAAACAAGAAACTTCTCATAGCTCTTCACTCATGCCAAGAAATAAAATCATTAGGCCAACAGAGATGCAGAAACGCACTATGAATCTTATCTTGGTGCTTGCCATTCCACTTTTTGAGCAGATTGGCAAACCAGATCACCACTATTAAGACAACTAGTTTCACATTTTCAAGGCTATTGCTTTTCAAGAAGGTCTGAAACACGGTAAACTCATGCATACATCAATCAGATGATTAGTCAAGTGCCTTCTAATAACATAAATCAAAGTCTGAAGAAATAGTCTACATTAGAAAGTATGAATGAAACCCTGAATATTTTTAAAAATTTAAGACTTTAAATAATCTGCCAGTAAACCTCAGCCTACTACTTTTCATACAAGATATAAACATGTATCTTAACTAAAATCACTTTTTTTGTTTAAATCTGCCACATCACGAATTCATCTGTTAGTGCAGTGACAACAGAGAGAAAAACACCACCACCCACAAAAAAACCCCAAACACTCACCACACAAAAAAACAACCCAAAATGTACTATTCTGCTCTCCCACAGTACAGCAGCATGGGAGGAGCAGAAAGGTTCTTCAAGAGAAGGAGACACATCTAACACAGACACCCAGAGCTTTAGTTCCAGTTACGGAGAAATCCACATAATCTATGAAGCGCATGGATCCTCCTTAAGTCTTTTACAGTTAAGTATACAAAAGCAGAAGATCTCTCAATAAAACATAAACTGTAGCTACCTGAATAAGCTTTAGCTGAATTTGACACTGGCTCAATCTCTTAAAAGCTAAGCAGCAGTCCAAGAAGTTGGAAAGATAGTAAAGAAAGGGAACAAAACTCTTGGTTAGAAATTCAAGCCTCTTCTCCTCTGAAAAAGTTTCTATTAAGACTTTTGCACAATCACTCTGGAACTCGCCACTACTGCATTAAATCACAATACAGACTGCTTCTGTGTTCTGTTCCAGACTCTGAGATACCCAAAATAGATGGATTAAAAAAACCCCTTATGTTTGAACTATGTAAGTGCCTCAGCTAACATGTATATACACTGCAACTACTGGGATTAAATATGCTCTTTCCCAAATTTGTGTAACATCTCTGGAAAATAAAGGTCACCCTTCAGAAGAAGTGAGTAAAGCTGCATTTTTCAACAAGAAGTCCCTATGTAAAGCACTCCCTTCTCTTCTGCAAGGCTCATCTTCTGAAGTTTATACACCATACTAACACCTTTTTAAAGCGTCATTACAGGATCCAAACATTCAAAAAAACCCAACACGTGTATCTTTAAGGTATTTAACACTTTTGAACTGTCATTAACTGATATACAGATTAGTAAAAGCTCATTAGTTGATTATACAGATAAAATACCTTACGCAGTATCTGCTACTGTGGCTTTTCTGTTTCATGAAGAAATTGCATACAAATGATAACTGGCCTTCTAAAATCTGATGAGTACTACCTAAACCGCTGTTTCTACAGTTTTAGCTACCTTTATGGAGCCCATGAAGAGTTAAAGGAATCCTACTCTGCCACAGAGAGAAGCAATGGAGATATAGTAGAGAACAGCACAGGCTTAAAGTAAAAATGTCAGCGCTGGAATTACCTACAGGACAGAGGTTAAGTCTTAAAACAGGAATAAATACAGTTCAGAATATTCTATGAAACTTTGCTAACACACACAGAGCACCCAACAAACTACTTGCATTACCCATGTATTTTTAAGGCTGTTCATTCTAATAGATGATAGTGGTCCTTACTCATTAAGCAGTTTTGATCAAATATCATGGAAGACACCCTGGTTCCTGCATAGTTTCTTTGGGACACTTAGAGGGACAACAGATCTGCTTGCCATTATGAAGAGACATGAGCTGATTCAGACTGACACCAACTCTGGACTTCTCTGCCTTTCCCAGGGGGACCTCCTAAGGGCTTATACAAATTTATACTGTACCTCAGTCTTCCAATTACTTGCCTAACTTCATTTCTGAAGGCAAATACTGACAAAAAGTCACAAAAAGGTTTGGTGAAAGAGCTTTGCAGGCATACCAATAAAAGAGGAAGCCCATAATGGGAAGCCTGACTTGTATCTATCCCATAGAAATTCAGCACATGTTAAGTATCTTAATTCCATCATACACAGCCCTCTTACTACCCTCAGCTAAGCCAAAATCAGAAGCACATTTTAGTGTTCCCCACTAGAAAGTGAGTTCCATTCTTTAGAATGTCCTTTGTGTGACTGAGAGTAAAGGTCTATAGCAGTTCTGTATCTCAGCCAAGTGGAACAGATAAACTCACACAAAAAATATTCCACAGTCACTCAGAGTGGCATTTCAAGTCTATTCCAAATCTGTAGCTTCTAGATATCTTTGAGTATAACTGAGATCTGGATGCATTCTGCTCCTTCCAACTAAAATGGAGTAATCTCATTTACTCGATAACCTAACACTACAAGAATGTCACAAGTAAAAGGCAAAATCAAAAACCCCACAAAACAAATCTGCAATTGTTCTCCCAAATCCTCTTCCCAGTGCTAAGGATAAATTCCAAGCACCAGTTCACTTAACATTAGTATAAGAGTATCGGTTTTGTTATCTGGCAGATGAAAAACATCCATTGCTTGGTTTTAATTGGCTAAATTAATACTATCAAATTATTAACAGTACATGCCATCAGCTTTCAACATCCAAATAACAAGAGTTAAACCAGTACAGTTGGCAGAAGTTTGGCACATGAAGTATCAAAATCAAAACCATAATCAAACCACACTTTTCACTTCTATACTATATAAGGCCATTTGACTATGTGCAAAGATGCGATTTCTAGTTCCTATCATTTCACAATTTGCTTGTGGTAACACCATACTGCATCATCTCGTTGTTCCTTTGGCTCACTGACTGAACACGTCATTTTCAGGTTTCATTGAAGCAACTGTTTTTGAATGCAAGACAGTACTGATTTAATCATTAATATGAGCAAAAAATTTTTAAGTTTACAGAGGCTCCAGGGATGACTGGACAGCTTCAAGAAGAAAACTTGAAAGGCAATTACATATAGAAATAATATTTCTCGTGCAAGAACTTGTTGACCTAAAAATCATTGGAAGCTTGAAAAGTAGCCTAGATAACCATGACTACACATTGCTGGTTTTACTCATACTTTTCCTTCTACATGTGTTTGCAGTTAAAGACAGGGTATTTTGTCAGAATGCCTTCTGGTCAAGCCGAGTGTAACCACTCTCTTCTTAAGAGGGCGGGCTCTCTGATTATTCTGAATCAACAATATTAAACTCAATGCAATCAACAGAAAGACTTTACTTAAGCAACTCACTCCTTAATGACTCTCTTTTACAGCCTCACAATAGCTACACAAGAAATCAGTTTGATAAGAGTAAGTCAAATAAGGGAAGAGTCAACCTAAATGTAAAAGCTGTCTTCCTATTCACTGACTCTCCGTACACATTCCTTTGTCAAAGTTGCACATTCTGGCCACCCAAACCCACTATTTTCAGTCGCTTTAAGAAAGGGGCAAGAAAATAAGGCAATTTTTACACATTTGTTTACACTTAGTTACATTGTTTTATGACCCTGCAAATAAAGTTTTACAACATGTAGGTATAAATTACAGAACAATCATTAATGAACACTTAGATCTCTAACTGCTTTCGCTTACATCCAGAAGTAATCTAAAGCTTTGGTTTTGGCATGGTTATTTGCTGGCAGACTTATCTCTGAAACCCAACAAAGAAATAGAGTACTATCAAATGGCGCTTTTACAACACTTCTAAATTTAACAAAAAAATATGACAGTTTCCTTTTCTTTTATTTCCTGACACCTGGCTTTTTCCTATTGTTTTCAAAAGCTACCAGTATCCTGCATTAAGCAGACACAACCAATTGTACGAACTTACCCTGTGAAGAGTCACTGTGTGTTGTTCCCATATAGCTGTTTCTTCCATTGTTGTGCTCTAAGGAGAAAAAACAAGCCAAAGATTAAACTCACTGTCAATAGCTATACTAAAAGACTGTGTAATACCACAGAAACTTGCACTCAAAAGTAACATTAATATTCATGCTGAATAGCTACAGAGAAGTAGGGCCAGCTCATTTGTTACACATTTCCTGTCTTTGTATGTCACATCTGAACTTCCCGTGCTCCCAGAGAAGTGGGGCAAGGGTAATAATAAGCAAAATAGATTTCTAACCATTATGTATTTCAGAACTTGAAGTTACAAAGAAGTTTAGAGGGAAGGACTATAAGAACAATTTGTGATGTAAGCTCTCTTGCTTGCTCAGTAAGTAAATTAAGTAAATGAAGTTGGTCCAAAGCCCACTTTCAGTTTTCCACTGTGATCAGTTGTATTATATTCTGACTTACATACTTCATACTTTTGTGAACATACTTTTTTTGCTTGTTCTAACTGTGCAACAAATACCACTAATTCATGGATGCCCAGCTACAGTTTGCAGCACCTGTGCTACTGTATTATGCACACAGGTCACGTTTAACAGACTCCACAGTTTAGAACAGGCTAATTTCTTTGGTGAACAGTAGCACTGCAGAAATAAACATGGTCCTCTTTAAGGGAACTAAATTAAACAATAACATTATGACAATATTTATGTGCCTACATTTCTGCCTCAAAGAGCAGACATTTGCACTACCTAATGTCCCACAACAAGCAAACATTGGAAAGGACAAGACTGCTTGAGGAAGGAAAACTAGCAGTGCCAAAGGCTTGAAAACAGGCAGAAAGGCGGCAGAAAAATACAAAGCAAACAGCACAAAGTCTCCCACTCTAGTACGGTACATTTTCTACCTTTCCAGAGGGAGTTCCCAGTGTTCTGCTCCATACTCTCCCCTCTCATAAACAAGCAATCCACTCACTGAAGAACAGAACCAGAACACAAATATCTCAAAGGAAACAATGCATTTTGTTTCTTTTAAATCTACCTTTGTTTCAGTTACTGTAACTCAGCCACTACAACAAAAAGTACTCCTAACTTTTGATCCAGTCCTGTACTATAACAGGGAACAGCAGCTGGAGTGTTTACTCTCACAATCAATAGCTCCAAAATCTTGATTCAACTTTGTAACATCAGAATTTGCAACCAGGTTTAAATAGCAAGTTCTTCTTGTGACCTCAATGTGCTACATTACTACTTATTTCTTTTTCAGGATTCGCTTCTGCTGGAAGTGTTGATGCAACTTAATTGGGTTATATTTCATTCAAGCAGCTTTTATTCCCCTCCATTCAATACCAAATGTTACTCCTTTGCATTACAAATTGATTCAGCTCCACCCCAGAATTAGATTATTTCTCTCCAGCTTTTTGTAAGTAGACCAGATATGTATATTAGAACAGTAACAATTTACACAAAGCCATCTCTGAAACAAAACCGAATGTTTAGCTTGCTAAAAACAGTTAATGAATACTGATTTTCTTCTCTATTTCTGATGCTCTCATTCTGTCTTATTTTTGGCAAGAACTTTCCAGGCTGAACATCTCGTCAACAAGTGAAGAATTATCTCTGCAAGTAAGCTTTTGAAAGAAAAAACTCTAAGTAGCTCCTGTTCAAAAAAAGCAACATGAATCTAAACGACTGCAAAAACTGCAGTTCACATTTTTATTGAAATACGTCGGCTCATTTCTATCTGAGATTATCAACAAGTTAACCAATTGGCTCACTTACTGCATTTGTCCCAGCAATGCCACCCTTCATACTATCTCCTCTGCTTATCTATCGCTATTACTTCCCCTAGATTTTTACTAATACATTCATTTCAAATTCACAAGACTTGGTAACTTCAAATGTCCATTATCTAAACAGACAACCAAATGGTACGTTATTTTCATTCTTTCTGCATGCCCAAACACCAATCAAGAACAGTGAAAACAGTTCAAAAGCAGCCTGACACAAACTGCTTACGTTAGTTTCTCATCTGTGAAGAACTGCATCACTCACAAGACCGAAATTTTGATGAAGACATGTGAAGGTACTGACCCTATTAAGTATTAACAACTGAGGCAGAGGAACTAGTTTGCACCACCATCGGCTGAGGTCCCAGCTGTGGTGCTGCTCAGACCATGCTCACAAAGTGCTCTACTTTTCATGCAACATTTGAATTTCAGGAATCTTGTAAGGGCTTAGTTCCAAAGTCTCTAGAAATGGCAGACTCTGCTTGCAATTAAGGGGTATGGGCGGAGTAGGTCTGCAGTGTTAGTGCCAGAGCCCCGCTGATTGCTGGTGCCAAGCTTGCTATCCCAAATAAGGTTACCCACCACTGATATAGGGGAAATCAAGATGACTCAGCAGGAACTGAGAAATACACACAGCCTAATACCTCAGAAACTAGGAATGTGTGAGAATACTAAGAAGCTACAGTTTAGGGTTAGAGTAACTTAACAGAGACCATTAAGTATCTTTGAAATGCAAGTGAAGAACCGACAGCACTTGGAACTTTGCAAACCCCAGATACTATTAGGTATGGTTCTTTACCCATATAAAAATAACAGAAAGAGAATAATGGTATTGTGACTTCAGTGTTGGAAAAAACATTATTTTATGCTTCTGCTTCAAGAGTTTTCTTAAGCTCATGTTAAACACCATTACACAGACAACTTGTAGCATTCCCAGCTCTGTATATGGCAAATGGATGTTTGTTTCTTGGTTTTGTTTTCTCACTAAGGACAGTGAGACTAATACATTCTCAGAGAAAATCATATTTAGGTATCTAAGTTAGGCAGATTTCCAGGTCTTCCTCTTGCCAACACAAGAGTAATGTACCATGGAAAGTGATAAAGTACTTTTTGTATCTTCACAAACCTGATTTTGCAGATCAGCATTGACAGCTGTCCCGCAGACAATAAAATGAACGAACTACTGCTACCTCAGGGGGCATATTGTTTCTATTCTCCACAAAATACAATAGAGAGGAAAGCTATCTATCTGTGACAGATACAAGTCCCTGCTCTAACCCATTCAACCACAACAAGCAACTACAAAAAACTGAACCACCAGATTACAAACTTAACTACATAAAGAACACTACCTTTGCTCCAAAGCGTGTAGCCTCTTACACCTTCCTTCCAATAAAATGCCAGTGTCTAAAAACATTCCAATTTGCCTCGATAAAAATCACAACCACCTTCAGAAATAGCTTTCTTATTCAATATATGAAAAGAAGATAAAATAGAACTGGTAAGAGGCTGTACCAAAAGAAGGAACCAAGTTCAGATTTAGTGGCAGTCTCTTCAGAAAGACACAACAGACATTCATACGCCTTATTAGTCTTGCTGTATTTCCATTTGGCTTCTACAATAAATTCTCAATTATTCCCTGGAAGCCCACACCAGCAGTGGGATGCTACTTAACAGTTTTAAAGGTTAAAATGCAGAATCATTACATTTTGATTCCACTTACGGGAACAAGAATTGAAAGTGCTCACTGTAAAAACTAGTATTTCCAACTGTCACAAGAATTTCTGCAGGTTTGTTGGGTATCTTGAGGATGATATTTATCATTCCTTTAAGGAAAAAAAAAAAACCCAAACAAAGTCAATATCCAAAACAAGCAGCTTCCTGAGGAAGTTCAGAAAAGAAAACAATCTTCCTCATCCAGCCCAGAACAGGGAATGAAGCAGCAATTCCCACCCCCCAAGCATCTTTTAGCACTCAGTTGGACCACGGTGCTGCTTCCAACACCAACCAGGAAGACTTCCTACAGATACTCCCCTTTTTCATTGCCTAGATACAGTACAGACACCTTGAAGTTTCAACAGCTTCCCTCCAACTCTCTTATAACACTAGCCGTCAGCTCACAGAAAAAAAAAAACAAAAAACCAACAATTTTTTAACAGCTGTTCCCCTGCAATTAGTGTGCAATGAAGACAGAATCCTACTGTAAGAGTGATTTTATCAACTGAGAGCTTTATCTTACACACTTTTTATACAACATATGCAATGCACCACGTCTACTCTACAGAGCACTTTATTGATATTTGAGCTATTTCAAATACTGGAAGCCAACTACTACAGCAAGTGTAGCCAAAGAGGAGGGTACTCCAAGGCAGGATAAACACAGCAATATGCACACTACGAAAACTGGGTATTTGCATTCAGAACCGTGGTATCTCTGTACTAGATCTTGCAAGCAGCCTTTATCCTCAGCTTTTACATAATCATCCCTCTTTGCAAGGAGGAAAAGACTGGTACCCTGAATGTATTTTTGAGAAAAGACAGACTAAGAGATCGCACAGAACAGCTCAGGGACTGCTGCAGAGACAAACAACATGCACCTGATGCTATTTGATTACCTCTTTTACACACCAATGCTAAATGGGGCAGAAATATCCACTAAAGCATCTTCTTCTGAGACCTTTATAATATAAAACAAACAAAGTGCCTCACCAACAAATAAATAAACAAAACAAAAAAACCCACCAACAAAAGCCCTACAAAACTCAATCATTACTGAAACTGAGAAACCAGTCATCTGTTTCACCTTCTGTCTAAATGTAAATGGAAGCAACATCAACCACCTATTTTGGATACAGAAATGCTAAACTTATTCTCTCAAACAGATGTACTAAACACCTTAGAGTTATGCAGTATGTATCACTCCTTTTTTCTATTTTTTCACACTGCACAGGTCTCAAGCTCCAGTCAAGAATTCCAGTCCTCGTCTGCATTTAACAGTTTGCCACCAACACTCGTCTACATTTAACAGTTCGCCTCAAGAAAAGCCTGTATTAAGAAAGACACCATTATTAAAGCAAGTCTTCAGATGACAACATGCAATGCAAGTTTAAAAAAAAAAACAACCAACCAAAATCAAAACAAACCACCACCACCAATAACCAATGAAAACCAACAAAACACATAGACTTCTCAACACTTACTTAGATCAATGTATAGGCAGAATGACTCCACTGGGATAGTACACATCTACTGCTTGAACAACAGAAGTCATTTTTACATCACGAATAACAACCTTGAGAAGAAAAACTAGGACTAAGTTAATATAAATATGCATATTTTTCAGTAATAGCTAAGTTCTTTCACCATTCTGCTCAATTCTCCCTATGCTTTCAGAACCACATGAAAATCCATGAAATACTAGCTTAGTAAATACAATTCCCACTGCTTCCTGCTCTAAGATTCCTCAGATTACTTGCTAGATTTTCAACAAAAATACCACACACACACACACGTATATAAATGTCCCTTTTGCTAGTTTTTCTGAAGGATTTTTGTGCAAAACATTTTTTGCTCAGACACTCTTGCTCTGATTTCTGGGCAATATTCTCTCCAAACTGAAAAAAGAACTTTCAAGTTGTTTTTGTAGGAAGACTTACTCTTCAAGTACGAGTGTCACATATCACAGACAGCTCTCTGATATCCTGGCATCATTAAACGGCTTTGTTGGTTTTGCTATTGCTCAATACAAAAAACAGTAGACCTTCCTTCCAAAAAAAGCCCTGAACAAGAACAGAATGCAGAAATTTGGGGGTATATTACATTTTAGTGAAATAATTAAATATTGAATTATAGATCCAGTTAAATCTGAGTATTTTTAGAAGTGCTTATGACACAGTAGTGAGTATCACAACCCTGAACAGCAGAAGGCTGATGCTTAAGGTGGCAAAACAAACTGGAATTTAAGACCCAAACACACATACATCTCGAATGATCTTAGGTCAAGTTACTTCAGATGAAGAGTACCACTCACACTCTGGTAACAGTATCAGCCAGCAGCTGAGCAAAGCTTATGAGTGTCATGATCTCTAAAGGCGTGGGAAAACTGTGTTTCAGAATTTGGGATCCTTGTCTGTTTTGCTTCTTTCCACTTTGCTTTCCAGCTGGCAATGAAATCATGCAGGATCACAAACCCGAAGCGCTGGCAAGCAGCATTTCACAGATCACAACTCCAGGCCAGTATGCTACCAAAACAGAACCAAAGTCACAACAGAACAGAAAGGCTACAAAGCAAAATGGTAAGCTGTGTGTGTCCATGCTCATCGTCATCCCATCTGCCCATTCTCCCGAGTGAAATTGCCAAAAGGAAGTACAGGTCGCTTGCAGTTTGCTTTTTTTGTTTTATTTTGGTTTAAGTCTTTACCACACTGTCCCAGGTCAGTATTATTAGGACTTAGAGGTGCCAAAATTAGAGGTTAGGTTTTAATATGCAACTGAAAGTATTTCTCTTCTCTTTATTTAAATATCAACCTTAGCTCAGATTTTTTGTCACGATTAAAAAAAAAAAAAGATCTTTAAGAAAACTAAACGTAATATTTTAATCCTTTATATGTCAGGTCACAACTTGAAAAGCACTTATTTTAGCATCAGTAACTGCCTAAGCAGCACATGCTACCTTCATACTAGTTTCCCCCCTCAAAAATACTCTTCTCCCTTGTATTACGCTTGGGCATGTTACACTTCTGTATGCAGTCCTTTCTACGTGCATCTGCTTCCTCTCAGTTCATCTCAACCCCACTGACAGCTGCTGCTAGTGGCACCGTTTGTAAAACAACCCTGTTAATATAAAGCTCAAACTCCAGCCTCATATCAGAGTAAAATAAACTATACTGAAGCATACAAGTGGATCTCATTAAGCATACACTGCTGCAATCACAGTTTCACAGCAATTTGGAATGCCAAATTCCAATTACGTAGTACCTGTCTGGTTGCTTTGTTTTAAAACCACAGGGGCAGGCTGGCCATGGAAGCTGTGAAATTTCCATCCCTGGAGGTGTCCAAGCCTCAGCCAGACAAGAACCCAAGCAACCTGCTGTGGCTGAACCTACTTCAAGCATGAGGGTGGAGCAGATGACCTCCAAAGCCCCCTTCTGACCTTGCTGTTCTGCAATTATTCTATAAAACAGCTGTAGTGAGAACTGCTTTGAGCAGAGAGCTGGGCTAGCTGATCTCTGCAGACCCAACTTTAAATCTGTGATTCTGTGCAAGTCATCTCCAGCACCCTCCTGAAACCAAACCCAATCATCCGACTGCAGCCATAGTCTCCACCCCAGCTCACAGATGCAGATTGGTGTTTATTGCTTAGTTAGAAACATTAGTTGGAGTTCTGCAAGTATGGATTTTTTTTTCCTTTGGTGGAGAAGAGCAGCACAGCATCAGCACCACATGAAGCATAATCACACTGTATTAGTTTTACATAAGAAACCTCATGTACGTGACCATTGCTTTTTAAAGCCAAAACGCACACAAGTATAAAAAATGGCCACCTAAAAACTACTAACATGAAGAGCAGCAACCACAGCTTCCAAGCACCTCACTAAGTCAGAACGCCTCTTAGGTCGCTTCTAATAGAACAAATCATAACCTAGTTACCAAGCACTGCAAGGTATCACTTTTAGATCATTATATGCTAAAGCTCTGTCAAACAAGAGCCCCAGGATAGGCAAACACCATCCCACTAGGACAGAACAGGATTGATTTTCCCCAAGATGATACTCAGAGCTTTCAAGTATCAATCAGGCCAAATAGTTTTTTTAAGAGTCTTGCATGACAGCCAAGTACAGATGCAGAGTTATAGCCTTGCCATCTTCCAGCCTGACAAGAAAACAGCACACATAGGTTAATGTTTCCTTAAAATGTTTGGTGTGTTAGAGTCTGGTTTTTTTTTGTTTGGGTTTTGCAGGAGGTTTTTTTTGTTTGTTTGTTTGGTTGATTCTGCAGGTTATTTCATTTCAGAGTTGTTTTTCTTTTAGTGGGGGGAGTATTGTAAAGTTGTGGTTTTTTTGAGGGGGTGGGGGAGCGTTGTCTGTTTTTTGTTGTTTCTTAAAGCCTATACAGCCACAACAATACAATCTATGGTTAATTTATCAAATCCCAACATTAAGATTTTAAACGCAGGTACTCCAACCCAGTAAATGGTGCCTTTTGCTTAGTCAGGACAGATGACAACTACTTTTGCAGTTGCACAGTGCCACAAGGCTTTTTCCCCGATATCTACACACACACACCCCATCCCACCCCCAAATCTCAGTATGAATAAATATGTCCCTTTGTGTAGTAAGATTTATTTTTTTCTTTTCACAGGTACAAAATGTCTTCCTCTGAATCTCAACCAACCACTTTTAGTAAGAATTTTTGTGTTGAAGAGTCTTTCCCTATCCTGAACAACCGCCCATATAGAGGTGGCATTTCTCCCCTCTCCCAATTTGTGTAACTATCAGTTAAGAAGATTCAATTTCAGCAGTCATATGGCCGCTAGCGCATCTGTAGAGCACATCACAACTCTTAAGCTCACATCAACTTTACACATTCCAAGGAAATAAGTTAAAAGGATACAAAAATTAGAGAGTTTAAAGAGAAAGAAATGATGAAAAAATGTTAAGATATTACAGCTCTTTTCGAAGAGTGACTTTGGTTAGTAACTTTGGAGTAAGGAGCCAATAGCAACAAAAAAGTGTATAACAGAACACAAGCTCTGGCGATTTGTTGTTTTTTTGAAGTGCAGTGTTAGTAAGCTAAGAGGGGAAAAAGTAATGCAAGCAGTCGAGGGAATGAGAATTATAGCAGCATTGCAATACCCTGCTGGTCAGAGGCGAGGTCAGATTTGGACAGGAGGACAAGGTAACAAACACTACAGTAGTGATTAGTGTTAGTGTGTCTGAAAGGATTATTCAGCTACCAGCAAGGAAAACATTTCTGAACTTTCTTACTCAGGCAAGTCTGGGAAGTGGAGAAAACATTTTTCTCAGCAAAAGAGACAATCCCCATCCTATTAAGAATGCCTAGCTTTCTATTGCTTGACCACGAAATGAAGTACTTTACCTCACTTTTCCAAAACATGCACCTTGAAGAAGGGGAAGAAGCATCTGTTTAAGAAGGCACAATTTAGTATGCTTTGACATTTCACTTCAAAATAGTCTCCCTATTTATATGCATTACATGAGTCTGCTCCAGGATTTTCTTCCTGAAACACTTCCTTTCTAAAGCTACCACATCAACTAAGTGATGAAGAAAAAACAATTCGCATGCTACAACTGCCCTTGAATCCAGTTACAAAACTGAGTAATATAGCACTAACTCAAACCAGACAATATTTTAACTTGAAGATGTAGAGTGAAAAAAACCCAACAAAACCAACATATAAAAAAACCATTACTCAATACTACCAGTATTTAAATTCTGAACAATACAGTACAGGAGAAGAGAGAAGATGAGACCTTTCCTTTTTTACACCAAGCCATTACACAGCATTCAGAAGTTCAGAGACCTACAGATGAACTCCCAAATCCCAAGGAGCATATTCCTACAGCTCATTTAACTGTTTCATTTTCATCAGTCCTTTGCACCCTTTTTGTGTCTATATAATACAAACTGATTAAAATTATCCACTAAAATAAGAAAAAAATGAGGTGATTGTGAAAGTTCAGTTTCAAAGGAGTGCTGGAAAGGAGTGAATGGGGCCCAAGGAAAAAAAGATGGGTTGTTTCACTAAGTTGTGTGAACCAACCAGGCAGGTGTCCAACAGCGATGCAGCAGGAAGAAGACTCTTAAGCACACTCTGTCAGAATGAGTGTAAGCCACAAAACAGCTTTTTTTTTTTTTTTTCCTCCAACAAATACAAACCTCCTCTGGTGGGTTATACTGACTATGAATATAGAAGCACCTGTAACACCACACATGCCATTGCCTTCATGGCCCTAGCTGCTTTACACTGCGCAAAAATCACGTATCCACAGGCAGTTATAGAGTAGGACTTCTTGTTTTATTTAAGTTTAACCCTGGCTTGTAAGATATTTGAAGCATATGGATGTTTCTTTTCAGAAAGCAAACAAAGATTCACTACTACCCAAGCAAGACTTAACAAACATGTTTTATGGAAGATGTGCATGTTTTTCTACCTTCTAACTTATTATCCTTTCCCTTTAAGTAATCTGCTTCCTTCTCTTCAGGAGCCATGGCCAACAACATCAGCTTCAGAAGAATAAGCAAGCAAGGAAGAACCATCAAGACATTTCCACACTTCTTTCCTTTCCCTTAAAAGGACACACAGCATCAACAGGTATGCCCCTGCCACCCAAAACAAACAAGAAACATCTTTTTACTTCCATTGAAAACTCCTCATCTTCTTAAAAAGCAGTAGCTAACTCACTGATCAGCCAAGACTGGACAAGAGGAAATAAAAGCAAGCCTGAGATACCACCAGCACCAACAGCTGCCCTGATTACAATCCTCTGATGTCCTGCTGGCAACAATCCCACCACTGCCTTTCTCTATACCAGTGGTTCACAACCTCTGCCAATTTGCAGACGTCTTAAAAAAAGTTGAATGCAAATCACCATATATCAAATTTCAGCTAAAGAAAGCAGGCCTTTTTTTAAAACAGCGTGTCCTGGGGTTTTGGTGGTTTCTCTTTTGTAAACTGCATCCCTACCCCCACAACAAGTAACTATGAACTCCTACAAATCCTAGGCTGAAGAAGTACTCTGTCCATTTCTCACTGAGCCAGGAGACAACACCCTCCTTCCCCCCCCTTCTGAAGCCAGGGTAGAAGAGACACTGACTGCAGTCACTAGAACAAAATGACAGTAATTACTGGACAAGAGGCTTTACACAGACTTCAAATTAAACTCTGTAGATATTCAGATGTACATAACCATCATGCCTTTTCCCACCCAACAGACATACAGTTAGGATTTTTCCTTTCCTGTTTGCAACATCAAAGCAGGGGAAGGGAAAGGGAATTAACAGAGATGCAGAAGAGCATTAACCGTTAACCAGATTGGAACTCCCTTAGCAGCATGTTACATTTATGCGTATAAAGCAAAACAGTGCACATCAAAACCAGTAAAACACCCTCTTCTCATGAAGAGTTATTTAGTAGACTTAAAATTATCTGACCACTGTCGGTGAACTAGAACTGCATCTTCATGTACAACTTATTATCCAATTTAGAAACCTTTGTAAAGCATTGCCCCAAATTATCATCTTCCAGATCTAATAGCTTGAAGGCCTTTCTTCTGTAGTTTAAACTTTACCTGCTTCCCCAGTAGAACATTTAGGGTGACAAAGAATAAGACAAAGTAAAACTAAAAGCACAGTTCCACCAAAGGAAAAAAGCAACACACCCAAAAAGCCAAAGGTTAACCTTAGAAAGGGTCACAAAGCTACATCTGTATTTACATCAGTAATTAAAAATAAACTCCTTTAAGTGGAACAAACTGCCTCACCAGCAGCTTTAATCACAGGACACTAACTTCTCTTCCCACATTTTCAAGCATATCAAGAACACAGGATCATATTCTTAACCAAAACTGCGTTATGTCCATTCATCACCATTCTGGAATCCACACTCTCACATCGGTGAGAAAACTAGGCAGAAATTATCTGGTCTATTTTAAAATAAGCACCATGCTTCTACCAGAACTGCATCTTATAACTACCTTAAACTGTATTTACAAACAGATTCCTTGCAAACCCGAAGCTCACAAACCAGGGCAAGCTTTCCCTTTTTGAAAGTTGCTCCCACTGAACTTAAGACTTAAAATCTGCAAAAGTCAACCTGACATTTAAGCTTGCAAACTGAAAATCCACTTGCTGACACAACTTTAACCTCATCTCTTTATTACTCCAGAACTCTTTTTGGTACAGAAAGCAGCTCCATTGAACTTCTACGTTCTTAACGTAGTCTAACAAAATAACAAAAGGTTACAAACCAGTGGCAGTATTTATTGTAAATTTTAATGCCTTTATCTGTTGTCTTGCCTCTTCAAGCTTCACATTCTAAAGCAAGTTAAGGCTTTAACTGACAAAAGACACCAACCTGAAGAGGGACAAAGATCAAAAAGAAGCAATAAGACAACAGAAATCCCACTTAGCTGTGCTCTTCCCCTCTGCATAGAATTCCAATATTAAAAAATAAATGAAAAAAAGCAGCAGTCAACAGAAGTGCTTCCACACCCTCCCCTACTTGAGACAACTCTTAAAGGGGAAGGCACACATTAAAATGTTGCCAATTGAATTCCGCAGCTAAACTTAAGTTCTTTCAAAAGCAGAACTTCTTATCTTCCTTGGGTTCAGTAACACACGCTACTCTTCTAGGGTTCTACAATTCCATTAGCATGTGCCAACTATCAGCTTGCGCATACACATGATCGTATTGGTGCCATTTTTCCTTGATAGTACACTGTCATAGAATCATAGAACAGTTAGGGTTAGAAGATCATCTGGTTTCAACACCCCTGACATGGGCAGGGATGCCTCACACTAGACCATGTCGCCCAAGGTTCTGTCCAACCTGGCCTTCTACACTGCTAGGGCTGGAGCACTTACCACTTCTTTGGGCAACCCATGCCAGTGCCTCACCACCCTCACAGTAAAGAATTTCTTTCTTATATCTGACCCGAATCTCCCCTGTTTAAGCTTGACCCCATTACCCCTTGTCCTACTGCTACAGTCCCTGATGAAGAGTCCTTCTCTGGTACCCCTGTAGGCCCCCTTCAGATACTGGAAGGCTGCTATATGGTCTCCCCACCGCCTTCTCTTGTGCTCCCAAGCCATATTTACTCTCAAAAGATCAAAGATAACACACACAACGCCATACCAACAATGCAGAACATTGACGTGCATATTTAATTTACTTCAATATCGAGACCAACAGCACCGCAACACTTCAGGCAAGTGCAAAGTTTCTGCCAGGTTTAACTTCCTCCTCCAAACTGGAAGGAAGGCTGTAGAAAAGCATTATATGCACAACAGCTTAATATCATTATTTCAAATTCTCTACAGCCCCACATACCCATATAGCACACATCATCTCATGAGTATAGGTATATGCAAACATTCTTACTTGGAAATAGTTTTCAAAAGCAGTATTTTAGACTTACTTCTGGGTTTTTTTGTGTTTATAATACAATACGACCACATTTTCAAGACTAAGTTTTTTCTGCTGTTACAAGAACTGAGTACACACTTTTTCCAAGATGAAATCTGAGCTTCTCATGTAAGTAAGTGATAAGCACTGAAACACTCACAATTGTAGTATCTGAAGTTTGCACTTGGAAGTCAGCCTAAACAAGCCTGATAAGAAGTTACAGCTGACTGAACTGCAAAGCATTTTTGCTCTTTGGTGGTCTCACTTTGCTGTTCTTCCATAACACATTTAATGGACAATTCCCTCACCAAAAAAATTAGCCTGCTTCAGCCCAAGTTAAAATAACATTTAGCATAAGCCTTTTGTATAAGTCCAAGAAAAAGTATCCAACGTGACCAAAAGTAACACTCATAATTAAATAAGCTTCAGTTACCTTCATGAACCTGTCCTCGAAATTGAGGAAGTAGGTTTGCACACCCTAAAATAACTCACAAGGCTGAAGGGGGGGAGGGAAGGGTGTGTGAGAGAAATTACTGAGGTATTAAAGCTAGAAGCAAAACCCAGTGGATAAAGGCAGCAGTTTGACACCCACTGGGAACATCTGACAAGGAAAATCTAGATATAGCAGCACTGTAACCAATACTAAAAGCTTTCTGTTGGCAGGTTGAACAGCAGGACATTGCTACGTTTTTAGGAAAACTGCCATTACAGTTAAACTACTGATGGCCCCCCCTATCTATACAGGCCTAAGGAGCTACCTTCATTTTCAGCCTATGAAGCTATCAATTTAAGTAGCTAATACAAAAACACACCACTGAAATTATCTTCTATAGCAGTCAATTTGATACCTTTTAGAAACACGCAAACAAAAAGAATGACTTAAGTTCAAGTATGTTGCTCTGATTTGCACAGATAAGACCGATAAAGTGAAGAATCCAAAGCCAATCACTACATGAAGATATGTCTACAAATTAACAGTGGATGTCACGGCTTCAGTGCAACTATGAAATAAGAATCAACTATGCAATAGCTAACACAGACAGGGAGACTACAGGCTTAGACTTAGAGAAGCTGCTTTCTCCCTAGGTAATCATTTTTATTATTGCTAGCCAAGCTATGGTGAAAATGACAAGCACATCGAATATTTCAGAAAGCTCTGAAAACAAAAAGACTAAAAATAGAAGTCTATACATAACTACTCAGACATGCTACCCATCAAACCCACCTCTTAGCAAGTATTTCCCATCTGTGCTTAATGGGCAGATGTCTTTTTCATTTACTCAGCACATTTTTTGAAATGAAAAAGCATGAATGACATTCTAGCTCTTTATCCAACCAGCTGAAGAAGTAACTGGATAAGCTCTTGGTTAACAGCTGAAATGCCTGTATAATTTTGGCCAATGACCTGTTTATTCTATGACCTGTTTTTTCTAGGTTGTAGCTACAGTTCATTCAACTGTTGCCCCAAAAACTATCAAGTTAAATGTCAACAAGAACCAGATACTGGGGAAAGAAGGAAGCAAACGAACCACCTACAGATGTGCAAAAGGCAAAATTAGCTAGTTTTGGGGGTACTTTTGGGGGTTTCTGGTTTGGTTTTTTGGGTGATTTTTTTTTGTTTGGTTGTTGTGAGATTTTTTTAGTTTTGTTTTTTTTTGGTGGGATTTTTTTATTTAGTTGGTGTGTTTTGTTTTGGTTTTTTTTTATTTTATTTTTACTAACATTTTCTTACATGAGTAGGAAACCTCAAGAGTTTAGCTTCAGTACATGCAACAAATATGACTGACAAGTCAGTTCTGTGGAAAATACTATCAGAAGGCCATGGTTTGCAAAGAAACCATTCAATCCAAAGTATTTATTTGAAAAAAAATCCTGACAACTGAACAGGCGAGGATAAAAAACAAGAGTGAAAAAGTTAGTCAGAAAGATTTGAGACATAAAACAGTACTTCCAGCAAAGACAGTTGTAGTACAGCCTTTTTACATTAAAACCAGAATGGAGCAGGAAAAGAAAACTTCCTGTAAAAGAGTGCTTTCAATGCTTGACTGATTTAATATCTGTACCTTCAGAGCCATGCTAGTTCTCATAATTTCTAAGAGAAAATTAAGTGCAGTGACAACATCTAAATTTATACTTCCTGTGTCCATGTATTGATTTAGTTGCACCTTCTCAAGTAATTTTTGTAGGTTCATCTTCCAAAGTCATTCATTTCGAAATACAGTCATCTAAAAGATACTCTAACATTACCAACAAGTGCCTCACTGTGCCATGTAAATTGATTCAAGTTAACAAATGTTGAGCTGAGCCACAGAAAATCTTTTTCCTCTATGGAAGCTAAGGTGCAACAACAAAAATACTGAGTATATACAACCAACAAACTTTCCTGCCCTACCAGTCACTACAAAAAGTGCAAACATTTTTATCCAAAATAATAAGAAAATACTACAGAATCACACTGTTCAGTTAGTTTCCTGCTATAAATTCCTTACTCTTTGTGAGGTCTTCATTGCATTGCTATAGCAGGAAAAATACATTCTTCTAGATCTTCAAGTGTTTCAGTATGCTGTTACTGGATACTGTTTAGCCAAACAACAAAAGCAATTCAAGAGATTGCTTCAAGAGATTTTAAGCATAGGGCGTACACATCTTGCAGCTACCAGAAACGCACTCCCCCCACACAAAGGGATAATGATGCCATGATGCACAACAGCAGCTCAGTCTTGGAACTGTAGAAAACATCATACATGATAAATACGTACAGTATCAATCATTTCCCATGTCTCAGCAGAATAGAACAAAAACAAAGGATTTTTTATCCAAACACACGCAACTCAAACAGGCTTAGAATCCAACATACAAGTAACCAATAGATTATATTAAATATAAATACATTCCCTGGAGGCAAAGGTTAAATTGTGAATTGGTAAGCTTTGCCCTTCATGAGTAATGGTCTAGCATGCTGCTTACTGTACAGGCTTAGTTGAATTAGACACCCACTTCCCACAAACATCCAGCACCTCATTTGTAGTGAGAATATGGATTTTCTTTAAGTGCCCCCAGCAAGCAAAAAACAGTTTATTCTTGTAATGTTCTAGCCAGACTACCGGAATTAAACATCTTATATTTTTGGATTTATTTTTGCCTCTTCCCATGATCCCTGCAAGTCAGGCACTACCCGATCTAGCAGCTATTAATAAAATTAAAGAGATTACAATAACATTAAAGAGATTAAGTAAAAAAAAAAAAAAAAATGAGGTCAGTTTCATTTTTATTCACACTCTTGTCCTGCTTTTAACACTGAAGAAGGTAATGGCATTATTGTTACCAAGTATGATGCCCATTAAGCATCACATACTCAAAAGAAATACTGGCTTCTTCCTAGTCTTTGTACCAATTCAAGAAAATGCTTTAGACTTCAAACTTCTACTTCATATATGCTGCATTTCAGGAAATTACTCTCCACTGTATTGGTCAACATCAATAAAGGACCATTGTTTTTTAATCCCTTCCCTCCACTGCTTTGCTCAGTCACACACACTCTTTTCTCCCCCTAATCCACCCACTCTTTAAAGCCACATCAACTTTTCAAGGCTGATTGTTTGCAGCAGCCCTGCATAAACCAAATTTCTCACATGCAAGACTATTTTTGAAGTGAAAATTAACAGGAATACAATTTAAATGGAGACAAGTCAACAATTGGGCCCAGATAAGAACTGTGTGTGTAGTCAGCAGGGGAGAAGTGTTGTTATAGAAAATGGGGGCTAAAAGCATGGAATGAGAGCCAGCTTTGTTCACAGTCAGTAGCCTAAGTGCCTATCAGTCAGCAAAAGCATTTTTAAAACAGCTGCATCAAAGCTTTCTGCAAGTTAGTCAGCATGTGACAGGCCAGCACATTACAACACTGCCACAGCAATCTCTGCATAATAGGAGTGCTCAGAATGACCTGAAAGGTCAGTGTTTTCAAGCATTCCAGTAATCTGTAAATTGCCTTGGCTTATCACTTGGAAGCAACATAATTACATTGCTTGAAAGACCAGGACAGTAAAGACAGATTTTAGGTATTATGCTTTGGTCAGCTACATAGTAACCTCTACGCTGCAAGTATATCCAGGAAATACGAACATGCAAATAAAAACGCAACATTAAAACATGCCATTTTTGACAGAGAAAAAAATATTTAAATTTTGTAACACTGTCCGCAGTATTTTATCAACTCTGAATATCTTTGAGGACTTTTTTTCCTAAAAAATGTTCTAAAACGTTTAAAGTTAGTTTCTATAAAACTAATTTTTAAACACAGAAAGACTGAAACTACTGAGTAGTCCTGTACTGGAATTTCAAAGCTAGAGAAAGCAAAATACAGTTTCATACTAAAGCACTCAACTGCATTTGAAAAATGCTATTTTCTATAACAGAAAATTTATTAGTGACAGCGATAAACATCCCAAGCAATTGCCTTATAGCAAAGCAAGACCAGTTATTGACTTTACTCAATTTTTTCTAGAATTAGAAAACAAAAATTGGAAGTTTACCTACTTCACAAGATTAAAAACTCAGTACTATACATATAACTATATATTATATAGTTACCAACAGACTATTCAGAATTGTAGTAACATTCAAACTATTTTAAACCCACCATTTCATAGAAATATCAATGGCTTGGGTTGGAAGGGACCTTAAAGCTCATCCAGTTCCAACCCCTGCCATAGGCAGGGACGCCTTCCACTAGACTGGGTTGCTCAAGACCCCATCCAACCCAGCCTTTAAGACTGCCAGGGATGGGGAAGCTACAGCTTCTTTGGGAAACCTGTGCCATCCCCTCACCACCCTCAGAGATGATTTTTTTCCTAATAACTACTCTGAATCTCTTCTCTTTCACTTTAAAGCCATTGCCCTTTGTCCTGTCACTACCTGCACCCATGTTAAAAGTCCCTCTCCAGATTTCTTGGTAGGTCCCTTTAGCTATTAGAAGGCTGTTCTAAGGTCTACGCCTTCTCCACGCTGAGTAGCCCCAGCCCTCTCAGCTCTTCTCGACAGTAGAGGTGACCCAGCCTCTGACCATCTCTGTAGCCTCCTCTTAAGCAGGTCCAAGTCCTTCTTGTGTTGGGAACACTGAAGCTTAACACAGTGGGGTCTCACAACAGCCAAGAATCCCTTCCCATGACCTGCTGACAATACTTCCAATGCACAGCATACAGTTAGCTGTCTGGGCTACCAGCATACACTGCTATTTGATTTCAAGCCCTTCTCTCCTGTCATGCACTACACCACATAGCACACAAACCTGATCACAAGGCTCATAGAACAGGTATCTGTATTTACACCTTAAGGCACAGTTTACTTCACTCTGTCCCACATAGCCCTTTTGCTGCACAGAAGACCACTGCCTACTTACTCTGCCACTACACACTAGCAAATCTATTTCTACTACTTCACAATAGGTGACTTCAAGCATTCATCATTCACACACAAGGGAGTAAACCCAAACACAAAGTACATCATGAAAATTCTCAATTCCATCAGAGAAGAAGGGAATACTCCCATACAACATTTATCCAACTTGCTTTTGTCTGAAGTATTTTTATTATCAGTAACAACTTAAGGCATGTTTGATTTTTTTTTTTGAGGAGACAGTCAATGTAATCTGAAGTTCAGGCTACCAAAATGCATGACCTAAATCTACCACAATCAAGTTTAAAAGCCACCTCATGCCTCTTTGCATCTTAAAGTATTATGCCAACACAATTTAAAGTACAAGATAAGAATTTCACATTGCTATCAGTCAAACTAAGTTTACAGCCATAAAGACAGTCCTAGCGTTATCAATATCCAACTACCTTAAACGTACCCTTGTAATGTTGGAATTAAAAAAAAATAAATCTACATAACCTCATACTTCAGATGGAAACCCACCTGATCAAGAACAAGATGGGACCCTGGTAATAGCTAATAGTGCATCAGCAGAGAAACTGGGACTACTGCACCACTGGAGATGCATCTTGGAACACTGACTCCCTTCTCCCAAAGGAAACTGCAGTTTCTATTGGCTAGACAGCAATTTTCTTTTTTACTCTTCTTGGAATAAGGGGAACTGACACTAATTATCAATTCTACTTGCAGCTCTTCTCAGCATGCAACAGCCCACAGCCCAGCTCCTCCCTAGTATCAGGAAGGCAGAAAGCCCAGGACACTTGAGGAAGCTGACAAATACGGCCAGAGAAAAATCCTATTATTAACATTAAAAATGATGCCTGCCAGCATTCACACAACATTCAGGGGGTGGGAAGGGTTGCACCCTTAGGCCACTGGGTGGTGTTCCCTCTCCCCAGAAAGGGAAACGCATATTGTGAAAGCAAGTAATCCTGAACTACCTCCCTTTCTTAAGTAGTCTGTTTAGCTGGAAAAGAGGAGAGCTCCCCCTAAGCCATAAATTGCTATTTATAAGAAATGTTTTCCATTTTACAGGAATTGTTTCTATCTTTTGAACTAATTCAAACTACCACTCTTCATGCAACTGGGAGCATTTAGTTCAGCGCCTCCTCTCCCTAAAAATTCTCAGAAAGGTGAGTTCTTCCTTTTACTTAACCTGTATTTCAGGCCCTACCTATATGAACAGTTAAGCCAGAAAGAACAAAGACTTTCTTATGATACTCGTTTTGTTGGCTATCCAAACAAGACTTAGACAAAGTATAGATATGCATTTAAAAGGATACAGCTTGCCAAATTATCCTCATAGTCAAGATTCTGCCCTTTCTCAGTTATCTGGGAATATTTTCAGATAAATCCTATAACTGAAGCAGAAACTCCAAACCAGTGCATGTGATGATTTCCATTCTTTCCAAATGCAGCACAAAAAAGGATAAGCAGCAGGTGCATTTCAGCATGTTTTGCTTATGACTTTTGATTATTTCCCATCTGAAGTTTGCACTCCTATAGGCTTTGAAACACTTCATCTTGCTATGAAAGTTCTTACTACCTAGAATTTCTGTATAAAAACTCAGCGTCCTTCACACTGTTCTTTATTTGCTTTAGCACTTAAAAGAGGTTTTTTATGATTTTCTTCTTCTCTCCCCACTGTCCTCAACTCTCTTACAGAAAATGGAAATAAGCAAATGTGGTAGCATGACAGCTACAAGAAATAACACTTCTGCGACTTAAGTAAAACATCTGTTTTATCATGGTTCCTTCAGAGGTCAGGTCCAATGCCATAACCTTCACTATTTTTAATAGCAGTTTTTAAATACGACTATGCAGTTAGTTTTGAGGAGCCAATTCTGTAAGTAAGGTTTAGTCATACGACCCAAGGTTTCACAATAATTATCTGGAGAGCCCAGACACCTCAGCTTCTGTTTCTTTCCTTAGGATGGCAGCGGCAAGAAAGAAGAGAGGTAATAAGTAGCTGTTTCAGAATTAAAAACTATCTGGCTGCTCTGGCACTCTCTTTCCTTCTGTTCTATTCTCCTTCAAGTACCACCTTTCACTTTCGTTCTTAACTGTTTCTTTTCCCACCATAGCTCTCACTTCTGGCTTAGCTGGCAGAAGCCTGCACAAAAACTCAGGGAAAGTAGGCAAATACAACTAAAACCAAACACATCTTCCATCCCAGTGAATCAGAGAATGTTTTGGGTTGGAAGGGACCTCAAATATCATGCAGTTCCAACTCCTGTGACAGGCAGGGACACCTACTAGACCAGGTTCCACAAAGCCTCCCCTGACCTGGCCTTGAACGCTTCCAGGAATGGGGCCTCTTCAGGTAATGAAATAAGCCTATTTGAGAAACAGCTGACAACCTTTCATTCCCAAGATTATGGTATCCGAACAACTTATGCACTGTACAAACCTAGCTATTCCAGCTTCCCCTTCTTAATTCTCAAGATACATTACTCTATTGCAGTAATCTGGAACATGCCTGCTATTTATTTCTGAATCTTCACTGTGTGTGAAGACTAACTTCACCTGATGCACTCTTGGTACATCCATGAAGGAGAACACACTGATGTAAACTTGTTCAGTTTCAAAGATGCCTAAGAAATACTGAGTGGCAAAGACTGTATTTTACCAAGACATGTAGTATCAGAAGAACTGGGGAGGACGGGACAGGCAATGACAACTTCGCAATGATACAGCGCCTCTGCAATTTACTTCAGAAAAAAACAGGGCATAGGTTTATACTATCTTTACATAAGACTCGAAGATCTGCTCCTGACTGCAACAAACAAAATTCTATAAACCTAGTGGTGTTTGGTCAAGAAGCTTCCTAGCTTCCTCCCAGATGATGACATTTCACAGCCCACTTGAAATACCACCTTACCTGTAATACTTATTTTTCAATCTAAACAGTACTACTGCCTGTAAGAAATGCAAAATACAGGAGTCAGCAGCTGCAAGATGAACAGACTAAATATTTAGAACTGCCTAATGACAGGGTATTCAAACAATTTTACTCATAGATCCCCTAATTCAAAACCAAGTAGTTTCCTGAGTAGCTCTAGGGGGCATTTACCATCTAATTACCAACAATAAACAAACTACAATAAACTGCATGAGCAAAATTGGAAAAAATAAGTTGGCATACTACAGAGTGCTTCTACAGCACCGCATCCGATTCAGAAGAAACATATTCTTATTTCAAGCCATTAATATACTTTGTATAAACCTGCAGACCTTTATTGTATTCCCTAGCAAAAGGCTCCCTGTTTTAGATGATTAATCCAGTCTACATAAACCATAGGGGGGCAAATCCCAAACAAAATTCAAGTCAGTTTAGTCCTCTCATATGGAATTACCCTCCAGGAATTTCCATTCCTGCATAGCCGGGATATTAACAGAGGGGTTTGTCCTGTACGTGATGGCCTTAATTTCAATTTTGAAAAGAACACAAGTTCTTTTTGTCCAAAAGCCATGCCTTCAAGCTTGGCTTCAACATCTTAATACCCACTGGAAATACTATTTCAGGGAGTCCAGATTTGGCAGGAAAAGCCTGTTTTTAAACAACCACCCAGTGCTGAGAGGGTTAACATGATCTGGCCTTCTCACAGATTTAATTCTGGTGAAGCCAGGCATCTAAAATGAACATGAATAACAGATTATTATGAGTCTTGGAATTTGTTCAGATCAACAATACTTGGCATACTTAGCCTCAGGTACTATCCTGATCCCATATCAGCTACAAATGGCTAATTATGATACTACATTGTCAAGTAGCACCTTTTAAAGTTACTTTCGGAGTTTTACAGATACAGTAATTCAAATTATTACTTTCTATTAGAAACACCCAATCTTTAAATGACATAGTTTAAGCCTACTGAACTTTAAATAAAGCTGAAATCAACTGTGTAAATATCCCCCTCTTTGCTTTTATTTACTAAGACTTCAAAATTTAGGGATTTTTTTAGTCATTTAATAGCAACGCAAGCCAGGTCAGTCCTTTTACACATGTCAACACTGCTGGCAATTTAAGTAATACAAAACCCAACATCATTGTTCGAATTCAACCATCTGTCCTGTTTCATTATGTTACTGCTCCTAGTCGTAATTGAAGGTTAGTACTTCCTTTTATCAAACTCTACTTAGAAAACTGAGCAGTGTCTCATCAGCCAGAAGTTACTGCTTCATAATTTTTGCATCACACAACTTCATAATTAATATAACAAAGTCATTAATACTGTAGCAACAACAACACTACTGCAGCATCTGTGGTCTAGAGAAAAAAGGTTCTTAGGAAAGTGCAACGGACATTCTTTCAGCCACACCAGTTCTTCTGAAAAAGCTACGTCCAAAAGCTTGGTCATACGCTCTAAAGCATATTAACAAGTTTAAAAAGTACTACCTCTTTCCCTATGTATCTGGCTTATTCTACACCCCTCCGGACACATCATAAGAAACAGTCACCAGCCTAGAACACAAATAGCTGAAAAAGGGCCATTTAATACTTAAAAGAAAAAAAGCTGTAAACAAAAATGGGGGCCACCTGTTAAAACAATTGCTTAACCAGTGGAGCAGAGGTGAACATGCTGTTACTGGGCAAGGAACAGCCTATACAAACCCAAAGGGTGAGTCGGAATCTAATTACTGTCAGGTTTAGGAGGGGCACATTTTATAATTAAGTTCCTAGTAAAGAACTGGGATGTAAAAAGCAGTGGTGAGGAATACAGAAGATTGCTCTTCAGTGCAGTATTTAATAGAAAAAGGCATGGACCTACAGGTCAAGCAAACTGCCTACTTCTGCTCAATTTCTATTTTTAGCATATCAGTACTTTGTACACATTGGAGAGGGGAGACAAAAAGACTATCAGAACAGTACCAAGTTCTGTTATTGCCTCCACTACTATGGAGAGCTAACAAAACACCTTATGACGAGTTATGCAGTCCAAAACCAGTCACTGTATGCTTGTCCACTTCTCATAAGAACACGAACTTCTCCAACACAATATTCCCTACTGCTATCATCTTACTGAATTTAGGCTGCCCTCCCCCACCACAGGACGTTAGAACATCTGCATATAATGAATTAGAAAACAAGAATCCTATTAGATACTACCAATTTATTCCTGAGAAAATAAATACTACCTTAACATAAAGCAAATATTTCCATTTTTACTACCTACAATATATTTGATTTTTCTAAGTTTCTAAAGATACACTCATATGCAAAGGCAAGAAACAACTCTGAAGAGCTCCTGAAAATCCTAAGACGTTCAGAATAGCAAATGCAAAAAAGTGCCTAATCCTGCTCACAGAGGCAGTTCTCCAACCCTGCACTAGCTCATCTACATAGTTCAAACAGCCCACGGGGCTTGTGGCTTATCTGCAGATATACCACAGTAGGAAATTCCATGAGTAACCAAGCAGACACCACTGCCCCTGGACAAGTCACCACACCTGTGGCCTCAGCAACGCTTGCTATTCTGCAGGATCCAAAGGACCCATATTGGCATTAAGATGAATTTCTTCCTCCATTTTCTTAGATCCTTCACTGCAGTAAGCCACAGCCCTCTCTCTGAAACAAGGGCACCCCTACTATTTATGAGTGTAGAGTGCATATTTGAATAATCTGTCCCTAAAATAGCATAATTATAAGACAAGACAATGTTTTCATTTCAGGACTTCTTCCACTCAGCATACATACACTGCACAGAATCACAGAACTCATTTTAAGACTTGCCTGTGGCTGTTTGCTTAATCAGTACATTCAGTGGAGTCATTAGCAGTATATTTGCCTGAGAAAACACCAAGCATAGTTTGATAATGATTTTTGTTGCATTTTACTATGGTAACCAGAAAAATTTGGGCAACATAAATGACTGATGCCTTTTTTAACCAGAGAGTTGTTTGCTATTCAGACTTCATCGCTTCAGAATTCCTATAGACTTAACAATAAGCGCTTCAAGTACTACCCCTCTTAAATCAAACATTTAAAATTGGACAGTATGTTAATAAACCATTGTGACTATTAATTTTGACATACACACATATGGCTCTACGCTCTCCACTATACACTGTGACTGTACTCCACCTTCCACCCTCACCACCACCTCCCTGAGACACACAAGGCATCCCCTTTACTTACAGAGTATGGGAGAACAAAAAGGGTCCTACGTCATACTTACAAGCTTATTGGCATGGCCAGTGACAGAACAGGTGAAGAGTTGGCTCCCTGCTCAGAACTTCAACTTTGACACAAAGTTTTTGGATGAGTGCTTTGACCAGAGACAAACAACACTTTTGCAGAGCATTTCAAATAATAAACCCCAAGTAAGGAACACAATCCATGGCTTGAATAGTTCACTAGTTACAGTTCCGTTTTCTACTTAGCATTTAATGCTGAGGACCTCATCACAAGTATTTTCACAAGTCTCCATACCCCAGAGTTCTGACTGCAGTGGTACACTGTAATGTAAACATGGACATACACTCGAGCTTAATGACCACTCTTGACTTCAAGCACCAATTCAAAATACAATGCTTCGAGAAATTTTTTTTCCATAAACAGAAGGTCAACTTCTACTCTCACAGTACATAAGTAGGAGTAAAATGTGCACATTAAAATACCTTACATACAACAACCCATTTCTAGATTTCTTCCTTGAAATAAAGATCAGCTACATGGTCACTGATAAGGTCTTACTGATTTTCCACTCTAGAGGTGGAACCAGCTCCCAGGCACAGGCAGATTTCAAACTCTGTTTACATTACAGTAATTTTTGTACTGGATGCTGAACCAGAAGCAAGCTTCAGAATGCATTTCATAATGACTACAGAGTCATGGCTCTTCTCACATTACAACAGAATTTGTACCGCAAAATGCACTTATTGGTAACTGAAGTTATCTATAGTCATAACTGCAACAGTCAAAGAATTCAAGAAAATCCAAACCCAAAATATAAGTCATATAAA